>NPHW01004331.1:0-28102 GCA_002240705.1 Elaphomyces granulatus
TTCATTCATTTATTTTGAATGAATGGGCTCAATATAAACCCGAATCACGTGCCGCAATATAAATGGGGTTATGGCGATTTTGAGGAGTAGATTCATACCCCGCTATTTGACTCTATCATCTATGATTTATATAAAAGCCAGTATTGTCTTAGGGTCCTATTTTCAGGCTCGAATTTTACATTTCAAGTGACTAGTAGGACTGTAGGAGCTTTTAGATCGGACAAAATTAGGAAATTTCTAGGACATATAGTCTTCAATGAATCGCTGAATGGACCCAGAATAGCTCTGAATATAATGAATGAGGCAAAAATTTTTCGGGAGAATAAGATTGGTTCCGGGCAAAGGGCCAAACCGAATTAGGATTTCCATCGTCCCACTTGCCCCTTTAGGATTTCCTGGGCCACACTGCGAGCCCCCACCAATATTTACCTCACGCGACCAACCAATCAGGGGGAGGGTCTGAGCATGCTGAGGTAACACCAATATCTCTAATAGAGGGTGAATCAGTGCCCTGGAACTTGGGGTAGGGCCCCTCTAGTTGCACCAGATTGCCAATGCCTATTGATTTAACCTTTTTTTTTTTAGAAGCTTGGCTTTGGATCCACCTCTCGGTAACGGTACCGAGCCACAAGTCGATACGCCCCACCTAACTTCTTATATATGTAGTATATGACCTATAGTTGTTGAAACCTTATCACTGACGACACAACCTAAATCCTATCGACTATCACTTCCATATGAAGTTACTCCGGTAGACTCCGCAAGAATCCACAAGAGTCCACGATGACAATGAGCTTATTCATGATGACAAAAGGAACTGAGCAAACATAAAGAAGTCTCCTATGATAAGACATAAATATGTGGTAGAACCACTTCCAGAAAAAGTCCTGTAACTACATATGTGATATAATTTTGGCTTCTGCCTAGTCTTGATGAAGGGGAGGAGACGGTGATACACAAAGCCTCGCCACCTGCGCCTGAATCCAGCAATGGGTTCACGTTGAAAGCAATTCTGCCATGAGCGATGCTAGAGAAACTTGGCCTAGAGTCAGAAGTTTTCCGACACACTGTCACTGTTATGGTCGAAGTAGATCGCTCCTTCTTGCTCATCTCCACCTCCTGTGATGGTGCGTTCCGAACAAGTAGCCTCTGACAAGCTACGTTGCACAGAACAGAGAAGTCCTTTGAAACTCTTGAACACAGCATGATCTCCCGTATTACATACAAGTTACCGATTAATCTAACATCGATTCTTGCTGCCAGCTATGATAGGTTCAACAATTTGCACAGATTGAAGAAGTTTCGACGTATCCATCCCGCATTGATGACTTCCACTTGCGACCAGATCTATATACCCTGCTTCTCGGTATCGCCACAGCCTACAGGCCCCATAGAATGTTGAAAGCAATATCTTAATTTCAATTTCGATTCATGTGGAGATGATGTAGGGCACAATAAGCATGAGAGTGAGAGTGGAAGGCACTGTGAGCCTTGAGGGCGAGACTGGGCACTCTGAGGGTGAGGATGAAGACCACTGTGAGGGTACCTTCTCTGCCTGGGAAGATTGAAGATATTGACCGACGGCTCTCGCAAGTCCAAGGGCAGTGATACTAATCTATTAAGGAGAATCAATATATTCTCTCAATAAAGTGTTTCCAAAGAGGTCACACACGAGCTTCGACACTTCATTTTCTCTTCTCCGCACCACGTCTTGTGCCATACTAGTTACCTCTTACTTAAATAACCTAGCTTGCCCCTTGACAATAATCAAAGCTTGTCGTTAGCAATATGAGTGGCGAGCCCACCTCTTAGTCAACACTAAACTCGAGACCGTCTGCAACACCTACTTCACAGCCGTCTGCTGCATTAAATTCTGACTATGGAAGAGGCTATGTTGACTCTTGAGTGTGATGATGAGAATAGTGAAAGAGGGATATGTCGCTGAGACTGACTATAAGCAAACGGTCTGGAACGCTTGTTTAATCAGCTGCTCGGACTCCTAATCAGACAGTTAGCCGTCGACAAGTCAAATCAAGACAGCTGGGAGGAAGGATTGGGAGGCCTGGCAACACCACCGCTCATAATCGAGATAGAGCTGGGACGATAACGGGGAAGGAGGTGATGAGAATATATTTTGAACTCACCCTAAGGCTTCCAATTAAATCCAAAGAGGCCGCTAGATTGTCAACAGCAGCTTGGATTCCTCCTTGGCGAAGCTTTTGCAACAGGAGAGGTAGTATATTCTACCCGGCCCAGGCCCCAGATGAGGTGAAGTCTACTATCATAGTAGTCGAGAAAAGATACTATATATTATTCTACCCTTTCTCCACCCCACTACTCTACCGTCGTAGAGGCCCGGAAATGGATCGTGGTTGGGTGGAACGAGATTATTTATTTTCCTTCGGGGATCTTTATTGAGTCGAGTTTCGCGGTGAATTTCGCAATGTCTTGGTTGACGGGCGTGCTGAAGCCCGTCATGCCCCCCCATTTGCCTGAGTTACAGATGGCGTTGAACGCTTGTTGCATTTCTTCATCTACCAGTAGCTCAATCGTATGGTTGCCGTATTTATTTGGCACTTCCAGATCAGCAGTCTTTATTTTCTCAATTATGATTAGCAGCCTGGATATCTTTTCGCAAATTCTCCGCTTTGTGACTTTGTCTCAATATACCCTGAACTCAGCAGAAGGACCTATACGTGCAACTTACTCGTACCGGCCTATCATCCAAGTTGATATGAAGCTGGCTAGGATCCTCTCTGCCACGGCAAAGTCTTTCGTACTGGCGACAATCAATTCATACGATTGTCCTTGCTTTTCCTCTAACCCTTCAACTATTGCAGCAGTGAACTCCATCCAGAGTTGTGGGATGTTCAGTCTTCATCAGCCTCCATCAGCCTCCAGAAATCTTTTAACAGAACAGGATGACGCTAAACCTGAGAATCCGAGTCGTATCCTCGATCCAAATTCTTCTCCCTAGGCCATCAGGATTCTGAAAGCGTGTACTATATATCACGTTGAGGTAGATGACCGGCCATGTCCATCCAAGTGTCCCGAACTTCATCGTCAGCGGCGTGTCATCCTCAGGGAGGCCATCACGTTTTGTGTATGAAGCCGCGGTCTCATATTTGTAGCCTTATCAATCTTACTAAGTGCGAGGGTCTCCCTTGTGCCCGGCAGTTGAACTAGATTGCCTTTAGATCGAATCCATTTACCCATATTCTTTGCTTCATCGATTTTTCGCCATCCGAGGTGTCGTATTGGTCTACATATATAGGCGGCGTAGGAATATTGGATCATAATAGGAATTTGACATAAGTAATGTCACCCAACTCGCCTTTACGCCGTTTGTACTTTTCTAGCGGCGAGCATCCCTGCCATCCTCCGAACCCATTATCGCCAAACACGAATGCCCGTAAATCGACATTGACTATCTGACAATTTACATTAACCAGAGAAGGAGATGGTAGACCACTCCCGCTCTCCCACCAACTGATTTATAAGCTTTGACACCGCAGAAAGAATCGGATTGTTGAAATTCACTGATGGAAGCACGCGCTGCATGAGGTTTCGAGACATACTTCGCGATACATTGCAACACTGACTGACTACCGATACAGGGATTGATGTCGGTATTGGCCAACGCTGATCAGCCTGTTATAACCGTTCAGGGCAGGATGTAGTAAAAGCTCGAAAAAGGAGACTTTGCAATAGCTGGCATGGAAAGTGAAAACTGCCAATAGACATTTCCGGTGTTCTTATCCGTCTCGCTGCACTGATACCGTTGCACACGGATCAATATCGCAGAGAGACGGGAAACCCGACTCTCTTGCCTATCCAAAGGCAAAGCGATGGCAGTAATCTCATCCATTCTATGTGCACTATTCCCAGGCTCCGGGTTCCCTGCAGGGATGTTCAGATCTGACGAATTCCGCGTGAAGGTCATTATCTAACTCATCAACACCATCAAGCCAGAACACGTCATGATCATGCGTTGATCCACGGCTCTGCCATTCATAGAGGTCCCACGTATCTCCAATACTAGACGACAACTATCTTCTCTACGTCTGGAAGTGGAAATTAAACCAATATGCAACGATAAGAGAATTATCTCGCAGGTTCACCCTGATTATCCACAGAGCGTGTAAGTGTGTAGCCAGAAAGACGTGTGCTTTGAAGCCCGCCCCCCTAAGTAGTGATACCGTTAAGAAGCTTTTTGATTCAAGGAGGTGGAATCGGGGAGGGAAGAGTTCGAGACGGCAGGGTGGAAGTTTTGTATGGCATCCTATAAGAAAGAATTCAGTATAGTTTCAGAGAAGACAGTATCTCGTCGACGGTTGCATGAGACTATCATCAACGGTATGAGCGTTCAACTGCCCCCGAGCGTCAATTTAAACCAATGGCTATACCAAAATCGATACCCGAGTCTTCTAGCCATCCGCGATGAGGCAGAAGAGACAAGTCGACGAATATCACGCCAACAAAATTTTTTCCCCTGAACAAACGTTACGAAGCTCCGAGTTTGACCCCAGCATGCCTGGACGGAAACGGCATAATGATTCACCTTGGTTACACCGCCTTCGATTCTGCAAACTGCCGGTATACTAATAATCTCTTCTCAAATCCCATCTGCTGTTGCTGTTACCCCCGTTTGTTACGCGGATCTACTTCGGAATTTGTCTTAAGTTGTGGTTCTTTGTCTCTCACTGTTCAGAATGAACAGCCAAAAGAAAAAGGTCTGCTCAGTCATTGCTCGCTCACAATCATCCGTGGACGTTCCGGCCGCTGTTAAAGAGGTAGTTAAGAGATCTAACAGATGCTGGCCATGTGGCCAAAAAGCCCACAGGGTACACAGACCGCTTGAAATCGCAGACCTAATACCTCAGGCTATCAGCAGACGACCCTATGTAAACCATTCATTCCTCAGTATTTAGCTCTAGCTTACCACATTCCACAGTTCGAAGACACCACTGAGCAGGAAGAACCTCGCTGACTAATATCCACGATAGTATAGCACTGTGCAAGCTATGTCACTCGGCTTTCGATAACTTTGAATGGACAGTTTTCCCAGACGATATGAATGCCTTGATTACGGAGACTGAGGCCTGTCGTCGCGACGTCCGATTTCGGCGGTGGAGGTTAATCGTCAGCTCCGATTTCGAAGCATCTAACGATCCCCATTTTTTGCCTGCTTTTACCAATGAGTCAACGAAAGTTTGGACTGGAGAGGTCGGAGCAGCCTGATCCAGAAACCGCCGATGCTCTCGAACAATATTCTCACCTGAACGATATCTGGAGGCGATACTGCTCCCGGGAGGACTGTCCTCTCTGCCGCCCGAAAAAGAAGGCAGATAACGATAACCTGGATGAGGATGAGGACCACGACGGCGAGACGAACCAGGAGGATGACGAGAACAAACAGGATCCTAGTCGCCCCACCTAAGCTGCGCAGATATGAAACACGACAGTCCGTTGCAGCTACCCGTACCCACAAACCGGATATTTGGGAAAAGGCTACACTTTTTACAACACGACGGCCAATGAACTGATAGCCATGTGGCGCGGACTTCCTTATATAAAGCACGGAAACGGGCAGATTACTGTTGTCGGCTCGTAAACAAGCCGTAAGTCAACCTCAAATTCCTTACAACGATATTCAAAAAAGCACTTCATTTTTCCCTCTCAAACATTGAAACAAAGTAAAGATACGGTTCTAACTCAATCTTTCGCAGCTGCTTTCACCATCATCTAAAGGAGAAAATGAGCTCCGACTCCCTTGACGGCCCTCCGCTCTTGAGAAGTGTTTCCCTGTAAGAGCCTATGTTCTGACCCGTGCGTTGAACATCATCAATACCTAATAATCCATGTTTCTGCCGATCATCAATGAATAGTATGTACCAAGCAATGATGGTGCTTTCGATTTATCGCCATGGCAGCAAACTAGCTGCCCAAAAGAATGTAATGGTCTGTTTTGAGGGGCAACTTTCATTGTACTTATGTTATTTGGCACATAAAGTCGATAATCCTGACTTTGAGAAGTATGAGGGATCCGCAATTACTATCTTCTTTGTTTTTGTGGTATGTTTCATGACATCATCGCATAGAGAACTTCATATATGTGTCTCTATGAATAATAGATAAGCGGGCGAAACCCTGGGGAAGTTCATCAAGCCCATTTAGAGGGTAGATGTAAGGTGATTTGCCGTAGCGGGCCATTATCGAATTGGTATAGAGACGAATGCGATTGACGGTCTCTTTTGCCACCCCAGGAGTTGTGATGTATATAGAAGAGCCATGGAGTGACCAACAAGGTCACGAGTGGTTGCTTCGAGCCCAAACTTGTCAATGACAAGTTGTCATTGACCTCCTTCATTGTGTTTCCGTTTTAGCCATCCACTATAAGTAAAGACTGATGAGGAGCGCTCACGCATACCTTGGTCGATGATCTCGAATAGGGATCTATGATACCTATAATGATCTGAGCGCTCTTGCTGGGATAACCTCTTGTTTCCTTACTAGGTAATTAATTACTACTGACTAATAGTGTATGATGTATTCCAAGTCCTCCAGAGACTTGAAAAATCGATTTCTGTGAACACAGGGCACATCGCCCATCTCTGTGATTTGTGAACTGCATGCTAGGATTATTGCCTCACTTACGCCTGAGGGTTGCCAGATTACGAGCCTTGCCTCAGTTCTCGGGCCATTTAAACGGAGGGAGCTAAGTTAGTTAGCTAACTTGCAATAGTTATATTACTAATTTAGCTACATAGATATCATAGGATGATTGTCTTCGATCATTGGCGTCAACCACGACGTTAGTCTCAGCAGGCTCAGCCCAGACTCGTTTTTTTAGAACGCATTATTATTATCGTACTCTTACGTCGCTGATACCTTCGAGGGATCAACGGCAACACTCTAAGCCAGAACGTCCTCAAATCAATTTCAATAAAGATAGCAATTGCAATACTTTAGTAACTACGTCACAAGCTATACTTATTTTATAGTGATCCGGCTTGATATTCTACATATGGTGGCGTCGAAGGACACTGTACTTTTTGTCGCCAAGTTTCGGGAGGTGTTCGCGTGCACAGTGACATTATTGTTCCCCACCAAGTATAGGTACATAGCTTGTAGCGTAATCACTAATTGTTGCAATTTTTGTCTTTATTGGAATATTCCGTTTATGCCTCAGGCCTCGAAGGTATCAGCGGCGTAGGGGCTAGGTAGTTATGGGCATGCATCCGAAAATATATTTGTTTCGAATATGATATCCCTCAAGACCATACTACAGCTGGAGAGTGAATTACCTAGTTATGTATTATTATTAACATTTATTTACCTCAGAGTATGGGGAGGAAGGCCGCTCTCCAGGTTGTCCTTTGGTAAAATTTATTATTATGAGTTGAAGAGAACTGGACGACATGTTGAGATGCGATCGAGTGTACTACCTCAGTGTAGTAGGGTTGGTCGAATTACGTTGAACTCTTCCTCCTCTTCAGTCTGGTGTCAGAGAAGTCTCTGGACGAAGAACGTTGTTTTGGCAGGGCTGATCAACGTTTAAACTAACTACCTATCAAAATTAATTAGTGGTCCCCGATCTTAACTTTCGGACAGCCCCGTAACCATATGTCAGATGGAGTTCGAGGAATCTTTCGTGCACTCTATTTTACCTGAAGAACCTGATATTTAATAATAATTGTTTGGTCATGAACCTCGACGGACGATGTCCTGCCCCATGACTGGGGCAGGAGAATCAATTTTGGGAATGCGGCACTGCAGCTGGCCAGAGAGTCCATCATATTTTTACTCTGGCGACCTCATTGCTCTGGAGTCTGGAGTCTCGGTACGGAGACGAAGCATTTGAATAGGTATAAAATTTGCTATTGTTAGTTACAAATTCTGAGGCGTAGATACTAGTACCGGGAAAATACAACGCTAGTAATTTATTGATTCTTTTTTTCTCTCTTGACACCAATAATGCGGTGTTGTTGGATATGCGTATGTCGTCGCGATTAATTTTATGTGTCTCAGACTAGTATTGCTAGTGTCATCCCACTAATAATACCTAATACCTTGAAGGACTTTCATAGGTAGGAATTTAAATATCATACAGTAGTAATAGCACAGTTTGGTGAATACCTAATTATTAATTATTATCAGTTTAAATAATTCGTACTGTAACTATTCTTCATCATCATTTATTATATTATATAATACATGCATGGCTGGTTCATCTCTACATAGTAGTGCGATCGGATCGGATCGCAAGACTTATATTAGTATATGCAAGTATATATGTAGTTACTAACTAACAGAAGGAATTCAAATCATTTTGATCAAACCTAATCTTGCGACAACTCTCTGGCTCGCGAGTTCTCAACTGACCTGTCTTAAGCCGGGTACCTACGCTTTCGGTAATTATTATTATTATTAGTTATGTAGTACAGAAGAGTCGAGTCCGGAGCAAGAAGGGAACGAGAAGGGAGCCCGCACAGCCCCCGGTCGGTTTCCATGCTAATCCACCTTTGGATGGTCTTCTGCCGCTGGTGTGAATTATTTCCAACGGCTTTTGTTGAAGTTGATTGTTGTCTCCCAAGCTTTCTTTTTCCGTTGTGAACATTTCCTCCAGGTGTCTGGTCTGTCACAACATCATATCGTTAGACCATTTCCTGTTCGCGACGGCCTACTCTTCTGTTGATTGGGGGGGGGAGGAGGGTTTGGTGGTGAATCGTCCCTGTCGGGGTTTGTCCCCAGGGGCATATTGGCGAAGGCGAGGTGAGAACTCCTTGCTACGAACAGCGACAGTCATAATTACCAACACCAGATCCTTCTTGCTCACAGTCGTCCACCATGGGTTCGACCCAATTCGGCAATTTTCATGTGAGTGGTGATGCTGGGCGGAGCCTGTACGACGGTCGCGAGTGGTTGCTGATTATCAATGGCTTTATTCTTGGTGCTCATAGAATTTCTGCCGGGATTCTACGCTCCCAGTATGCAATGTACGGCTACTTCTGATAAACCCACAATTGCACTGTTTACATACGCGCAACACGCTCTGGATGGATGGCAACTGACCGCGGAATCGGGATAGCTATTCGTACCTAATAATCAACCTCCAAACCAAGCCTACGGCGGCTGTCCGCTCTTGGGCATTAATCTAGGCCATGGGAAACGATTAGGAAATCTAGGTATCTAGCACTTGGGGTCCAAAGCATTCGATGAAAGCTTAATCATTGACAGGGTCGATATTAATCGCTTTTTTTGCTATCCCCATCACCATTTATTTACTACTTAGATCAGAGAAGAAAAAGGCGGCGGTTGGTCGAAGGTATGCGCAAGATTCACCTTGTTAGCACCATCGACAATCGCAACAGTCGAGCTGACGGTAGCGACTAAATGACAGAGAAATACAAATTTTCTTAGCGGGCTACATCCTCATCGAAATATGTGAGATCTTCACGGTTGGCGCGTTTCCGCTCGATGCCACAATTCGAAAGGTCGGTTAAATCGTGAAATGAGAGAGAAGGGCGATAGAGAAAGAAGAAAGAAAGAAAACAAAATGCACAGAATGGGCGTCCTGATCGTTTTCCATAGGGCTTTACTGCGGTGCACTTGGCTGCAATCACAGCAACCTGCTGGACCCTGTTTCTGAACGCCCTGGTCGGATTCCAACTCCTCTATGACGGAACGCCTATCTCTATTTCGCTCTTCCTGGTCTCGGCAGGCATTCTCTTTATCGGCACCGGGTACATCGCACTTGACACTGCTTACAGCTGGACCGGCCATTTCAACTCGAGCTTATCAGGCAACAACCCAAATATCGGCCTCTATGTGTTGTATCTGCTGTTCCCCCTGGTTTGCCTCTTCCTTTTCTACGTTCTAGAGACTATCCTCGTTATTCGGGTACTCGGAGAGAAGAGACCGATGAGTACGTTAACCCTTTTTATTTTATGTAAAGAAAACAAAGAAAGAAAGAAGAATATTGATGACAACCCCATTTCAGCGGGGCGTCCAGAACCTCGCTAACACGATTAGTATAGTCTACCTAACGGGTGCAACCTTTCTCTTTGCGATTGGCCAAATATTTGACTTCGTCATCAGTACCCATATTTGCGAACCAACAAATGGCCAGATAAACGGCGCGCTGTTCGAAACCTTGTTCACCCTTTTGGCGGTCGTTGTAATTTGGCTCTTCTGGAATAGCATAACAGAGGATGACTGGCCTGCAGCATCCACGAGCTACCTAACAAGTAACGTCCCCACTGACAACTATCTAACAAGTAACGTCCTTCCTGACAATTTCCGAACAACTAATGCTCGGTAAACAAAATGCATGAAGTGATGGTAATGCAAAATTTATAATTCCCCTTATGCATGTTATTTGGATGTTACATTTTCTTTTCCTTTTCACGCTCGTCATACATTCAACTCAAATTGGCCATCTCTCTCCATGTCGGGGAGAGCTGCATTCCATGACACTTTGAATCTTATCTTCGTACATAAATCTCTTGCGTTGGGGGTCATGTCTACGATGAGGGAAAAGGGGACACACGAAGTTTGGGATTCACATGGTGATATGAGCAGTATTTTTTCCTCTTTTTCTCTTTTTCCATTTCGCTTGTATATGTGCCGCTTTGTTTAGCAGCCACTTCATTGAATAAACATTCTCCGAACCCTCTCGGATGTGACAAATCATGTAATGCTTGTGGGCTATGTTACTATTAGCTGCTAACCATCGCCCACCATTCTCCCCAATACTTTCTGGTGAATACCTATCTTCCTATTCCTCAAGACAGATGGACCGACGCACCAATACATAAAACCAAATGCTGAGAAATAGACTAGTTGAAATGGAAGCTTTATATATATCATATACATTTTGGCCCCCTTGTTCATTATCTTTTCTCTCAACGGGAAGGAAAGGGCGCCATTGGCCGCGGAAATATTCCTTTTCCTCTTGCATTAGAAAGGCGAGGAGAGGCCACGACGCTATCATAGAGCAAAGAATGAGATCAAGTTGTTGCCACCGTAGGTACATACTACCTATCTATCCACTAGTGAAGAAGAGTTTCCCCTTTTTTTTCGAAGGAAAAAATATTATAGACTATGCGTACCTATGTTATTGGGAACTTATCTGTGTTTTGTGGGAATACATTTATTTAATGATTCAAGGGTTTGAATTGAGATACCTAGATACATTTGATCTGGGCTACAATTGGGGGCCCATAAAACAAGTAACAAAACTTGACTGTTGGAACAGGACGAGGCTCTGCTTATTCCTGCCCTGCCAAACATATGTAAAGTTCTATATATATCATGCTGTGTGTGTATATAGAGATAGAAAGCCGCTGACAAGAATTGATAGAAAGGGATATCATATAAGCTAGGGTACCAACGCCGACCAAAAGAAAGGGGGTGTCCGTATTTCTTAACATAAGAAATACGGCCCCCTTTTAGTAGAAAGAACAAGAGAGGGGGGGGGGGGGGGGATTAAAGATAACATTTTACCCCTTCTCTTTACAACCGCACCTTAACATCAATGCAAGGTAGCGTCCACTCCCTTCTTCCCAACAAGCTTCGCAGCCACTCAAGCCCAATACCAGTCCATTCTTCCTGTTTCATCTCAACAGAGCCATTGTTAAGAACTCTCCGCTTTGTCTCCTCAAACGCAGCGCCGGCAAGAGCTGCGGTCGTTGAATTCATTGTCTCCATAATATAGCCTGCTAGGCTTTCATTGTTGAAGCCAGGGTCACCGGATGAGTTTCCGGATGGAATACGCGAGGAGGTAAAGCGCGGAGAAAACCAGTCACCACGGAAATCAAAGAAGCAGTGGTCTGACCAGTGGCACGACGAAATGAAGAGAATAAGCAGGAGGGCGGAGCAATAGATGCATGGTCGATGGAGGATATAGGTGAGTGTCACGAAGGATAGGATGAATAGTGGTGATGCATTGGTGGGAATGAACAGCAGTGGAAGCCAGCTGGACATCTGTGTTAATAAGTTCAATATGAGGGGGATACGACCGTTGCTCCTCACCTCCGAAGACAAAACATTGCGCTCTGAGTCCCGCTAGCAATAGAAGCTTTGTCGTTCACGAGTCGAGAGCGTGGAATCCGGCGACAGACGGGCGACGTCAGGCCAGTTTACACAGTGAAAAGAGGGCCAAAAGGACAGGCCGTGCCAGCAGGCTGGAACTAATATCAACAACACAGGGCGAGGAGTACATGAAAGCCCTTTTAAACCTCGATCAATACTATCATAGTCCTTACCGCCGAGAAAAGAGGGGGGGTTTAATTTTAGGTATTACCGTTTTACCTATTGAGGCGGCGCGTAACTGCTATGATAACAACTAATCATATAAATACGTATATATTAGCGCTTGCCGCCACTAAAAATTTAACCGCAAGCGCCACCCCAGCCACCCCGAAGGAGGTGAATGCTTTTTTTTCACCCTCTTCCTCTCTACGTCAAAAAGTCAAGTTTCATTCAATCATTCCCTTTTTTGTTTTCCTTTTCTTCTTTGCCGTACTGTGAATGCAAAGGTTGGGTTAGGCGTTGCTTTTTATCACAACTTTTTCTTCTACTATAAGTTTGCTCTCGAAAGAGAGCTTTTAAAGAGCAAAGCTTGATCATTGCGGGCCACGCCCATCAGCGGCGAGAGGCAGAAATGTCCACCCCAAGTGATCTTCAGGCTTTGTTCGCGAGTATCAAGCCCCGTCCATCACCATCAAACATGGCTACCCAGGATTCCCAACCTCATCAATTCCATCAGGGTTCACGCCAGCAGTCCTATGAAGGACTGGGTCTGGTGCCTCCTTACCGCAATCCTTCAGCTCCCTCCTCAATGTACAGCCCAGGGCCTAGTAAAACGCCTCCACAACACAGTCCTGATGTGCTGGGTCCAAATGTGCCAACTTCTCGAGGTGACCAACAGCAGCAGACCAATGATCGGACGGTGAACTTGCTGAACCTGCTGAAGTTCAGTCACAATACTCAGCCTGTTGGACAACAACAGCAGCAGCAACCGCAACCACAACCGCCAACGATGAACTTCATGCAGTCAGCGGTTCAGCACGCCCAGGAAAGCGGTTCTGGTGAACCTCAGAAGACCCATACGAAGACCATCTCAGCTTCTGACTTGGTCGCCTCTTTCATGGCAAAGCCAGCTGCCACTACGCCAAGTTCTACTGCCGCGGTTGGATCAATTTCACATCACCCTGAGCGAGACACTGTAGGAGAAAGTCCGCCAGCCCCTCACACGACCACAGATGACATGCAGGAGATGTTACGCCGACTACTCAAGCTCGACGAGCCGACACATCCTAGGAGTCAGCAGTCTCCAGCTATCTCATCACCTCTAAAGTCCCTGGTGACTGAAAATGACCCAACAAACGAGAATGGGACTGCAGCCAGACTCTCGCCCACCGACAGTGCCAAGAGGGACTCGCGTATGCATGTTTTTGGTTCTGGTGACAGCCAGGAGAACCTCCATTTCGAGGTTCCGAAACCGGCACCCCCTAAAGGAGGTATATTTACGTACGTAAACCCTTTTGCGCAATTGGCAGCTGCATCATCTCCTCGCAACAGAACTCCACAGCCCAAATCCCGCTCACGTAGTGGCAGCCCGGCTGTTGAAACTATTAAGCCAAAAAGGGAAACTTCTCGCACTTGGAAGAGCGATGGTAAGATGGAGACAGAGCTGTTAGGAATTCCCAGACCCGGAATCTCTGCTCCTACCTTCGCTGAGGTAGTACAACAGTCTCTATCCCAGCCTACGGAAGGGAAGGAGAAAGTTTCCGAGGCCCTCTACGACATCGCAGGAGAGGTAGATCGAGAAGTTGAGGAAGCCCCTCTAGGGGAGCCGGCCAGTCAGCCCGAGAGCGCCGCGGAAGGCAAAGAAGAAACCGACAACGACAAAAACCAGGATGTCACAGAGGAGATCGTTCCGGAAACTCTGAAGGAGGATGGTATGGCTGATGGATCTCCCGCTGATCACTGGGAGAGCGCCGAGGAGGGCGTGGGGAAAGAAGCAGAGCGTGTCGTGCCTGTCCTCAATTTTCCCCTGAAGCCGTTCATCTCGGTCAACGTCAAACCTCGATCTGACAAACTTTCGTCTTTTCGTGATGAAGATGGCATGCTGGACGTTGCTCGACTCAAGAAAGAATTCGATCAGCTGGATCGCTGTCTGACGTCTGCCACCTCGGAGTACATTGTCTATGCACTTGCTAAAATTGGAGGAATAAGGATCATTCGGCAAGATGACGGCAGCGACAAGCAGGTGTTTCGCTCCGCTCGTGACCGTATTTTCCACGTCACCCTTTGCACTTCGGCTGCCACCACAGCTACGCCGAAGGATCAGGCCGTCCTGGGAATTGGTGTAAGTGGCACGGTGTACTGGGCAACTATATTCAGGAGCGAGATGGACTTCTTTCAAACAGACACCCTAGAGAGCGAGAGTCTTATCTTCCCCCCTTACCCAGCATCGGACGAGAATACCTCTGGCGGCCAGCTGAAAACGCGGGCCAGACGCACCTCTCGTCATCCAGAATTGTTCGGCATTGGTCGTGGCAAGAACATCTATGTGATCCCCCCTCACGCTGCTATGTCCGGCGATTATGGGGTTTCGGGATCGCAACGAACTGTCGACATTGAAAAGTTTCTCAAAGAGCGCTCTTTGAAGATCGTCACCGGCAAAGCCGGCAAAGACTTTACTTTTAGTGAAGATGACAGCGTCATCGCATCTCTTGATAAAACTGGAAGGGTTAGATTTTGGGATATTCGGGAAATGACGGACAATTGGAAGTGGACTCAGCCGAATGCACCTGCGCCTCCCGAGGTTCGCGTCCCATTGAGCACATTTGTGACTGGCTCTCCAAACGAAAAGTCTTGGCCGACATCAGTGCTTTTTATCGACAAGTTGCGTCCCTACGTGAAGTCTATCGCCCTGCGATATATACTCGTCGGGCTTAGACAGAACCACACCCTTCAGCTCTGGGACATCGGGCTTGGGAAGGCAGTTCAAGAGCTAAATTTTCCACATGAGAATGAGTCCGACGCCATCTGCAGTGTTGCGTACCATCCCGGATCAGGTATCATCGTTGTCGGACATCCGACGAGAAACTCAATCTACTTCGTTCATCTGTCTTCTCCGAGGTACAGTGTTCAGCCTATGTCTCAAGCTTTATTTATCAAGCGCTCCAGCGAGAAGGATGGTAGCTTTCCAAAACCAGAGGCCACTGCTTGCATGAGCGGTATTCGAGAGATATCGTTTGCTTCCAAGGGCCAGTTGAGAAGTGTAGACCTCCTCAACAAGCTTTCAAACGTCCAACGAGGCCCCGAGGATGAAACTCTGTTTGAGCTCTATGTAATGTATTCCCGAGGCGTGACTTGCTTGAATATTAAGAAAGAAGATTTGGGTTGGACCTCCGATAACAAGATCATCCAGCACGTTGATGCACTCGAGGATGGCTATATTGAGGTCAATGATCTCCCATCATTTCCAAGCTACGTCACGGATGAACCATCTGTCAATGGTGATGCAGCTGCGAACCTACAAAAGACCACTAGTAAGGATATCGCTAGGGACGCCGGTAAGGACTCATCCAAGAAGACATCAGAACTTGGAGTGGATTCCGCTTCTGGTATCGTCGCTTCTCGTAATGCCTCACCAACCAAGCCTTCACTGAAAAAGAAGTTAAATGAAGATCAGTCAGAGGTGGCGGCAACTAATGGTGTTGACAAGGCACCAGAGAAGAAGAAGAAAAAGAAGGGTAGCAGGGAACCGGGCGGTGTTACTACTACAATTCCACCAATCCAAACCACGATTGAGGCTTCCGCCGATCGTCGCGCTGCTTCTCCGTCGAGGACGATGCCACCCGTGATGGAAATTGATGATGTGCCGACAGAGCAGCCTATGGCCACCAATCAAGGCCCCAGTTCGGCGACAACAAGCGCCATTCCCCCAGCATCCGATCAGAAGGTGGACATTGGTATCCCCGGGGAATTCGTCAAGCAAATCGAAAAAGGAGTGTGTAGTGAAGTCATACGAAATGTTGGCCAAGAGTTGGATGGTCTGTATCGACGATTTGACGAGGATCGGCGTGCCTGGGATGCGGCCTCTGCCGCCAAGCAAGACCAAATATTGCGTTTGGTTTCGAGCACGCTCTCAGACAACGTCGAAAAGAATCTTGCGCGCATCGTATCGAGTAGCATTGATACGGAAGTGGTCCCAACGATTGTTAACACCACCTCCGCGGCCTTGAACAAGCTAGTGAATGACGTTGTATCAAACCAACTCACCCAAACCATTTCCTCTGAGGTGCGGACGGTTCTAGAGGACAGTGTCTCCCGAACAGTCCAACAACTTCAACCGGAGGTTATAAACACGATTTCCGACGCTGTCAGCAAGAAACTGGCCCCTCACCTGGAAACCAACATTTCCAAGGTGCTACAAAGTACAATTGCCCCTGTTCTGAAGAACACTGCATTACGAGTTGAGAAGATGGGACAAGAGATCGAGAAACAACTGCAGGCACAGTTGAAGCAATTCGAGATTCAGCGTCAAAACGATTCCTTCAAAGTTGACCAGCTGACAACTCTTGTTCGCGGCCTATCCGATACCGTTGCTTCAATGGCGGCCGCGCAAACTGGCTACCAGACCGAGATACTGAGACTCAACCGCCGCTTAACTTCCCGCCAAATCGAGGAGGAAAACAGGCGTGTCTCCCAGGTCCAGCAGCCGCAGTCCCAGCAACCTCAACAGGCCGGATATCCCGCGACTCCCAGCCCACCGAGGACCGTGGAAGAAATTGAGCTAGCTGACATTACGCAGCTGATGCATGAAGGCAGGTACGAGGAAGGATCAGTCAAAGTTAGTTTCACAAAATTTCCTATTTTGATTAAAAACAATGGGTATTAAATATTAGCACAGTGGTTGCAATCCTCCCAACAGGCCGACTTGTTTGACAATCTCTTCGTCCGCGTAAATCCGACCTATTTGAACACGCTTTCGCCGATCGTCAGTCTTTCTGTTGGAGTTGCTGTTACGTCCTCTCTCCAAACAAATGTGTCTGAACGACTGGCCTGGCTCGAGGTTGTACTGCAGACGGTTAATCTGATGGTCAGTTAAGAAATCCCCGCCAAATATGCTGCCTGTAATAACCGCTGATGATATACCAGGATGCCGACATTCGGGAAGTTGCCCCGAAGATTATGGATATTCTCATCCAACGTCTTGATGCCCTTTACATGTCAACTGCCGAAAATAATCCGCAGGATCATATCCTGCGCAAGATACCACCGCTATCCCGCCGTGCTCAGGCGCTGCGTGTCCCCTGATAGGTGTCAAAGGCTCTTTCAATGTAATTAATGGATTTGATTCGTTTCTACATAAATGTGTCATGAAACGAGCTAACAGTGGACAAAAGAATGATGGCAGAATCTTGGAGTTTCTGATGCTATCTTTCTCGTCGGAGAGATATGCGGAACTTTTAATTTTTTTATCTTTCAAAAATGTTTTTAAGCCTGTATCGACGTTTTCTCTCTCTCTTTTTGTAAATCCAATTTTTGCATCAATGATTACACTCGAGATGATGCTGCAGCAAATTATGGATGACTTTTTAAAATTAGTTAGTTCTTTGCCAAGAAACTGGCATCAAAACGAACAAACCACTACAGTACTACCACTACTACTACTACTACGATTGCCGGCTGATAGTTGAAGTAGGCATGCCCAAATCCCTATGATAGACTATACTATAGTACTGCCTATGGATGTGTGACCATCCTCATGTATGATAGATAGGTAGTTGACTGAACAGTCCACAGATAACATTTACCATTATTTACGTACCCAGTATTGTAAAGGAGAGAGATCAAGTTTTCGCCCTTTCTTACATTAGCTTACTACTGTCATATTATCAATCATTATTGTTGTTATTACTATAGGACAGTATTCAATTGGAATAAAAAAAGGTTCTATGTCTATGAAACGTTAAATCTCCCAAAATGACAATAAAACAGGATTAGGCATGGAAGGTGACGATATTGCCTTCCTGTCTGCTGCAAGAATTGTCATGGCTACGATGGCTAGAAGTCTCAGTAACATCGCCCTCATCCGCCAGGTCGTCTTCGTCTTCCACAAATTCAAAGCCGAGGACTCGCCAGTTGAGCTCGCTACGCCAGTGGAGGCCGTAGTAATTGCGAGGGACTGCTGGTCCTAGACATGAGGCTGAGTGTTCAGGTGAATGCTGTCTGTGCTGCTCCTTGCCGTCCCTACTGTGACTTGCATGACACTCTCTCCCCGAAGGATCCTTGGGAATAGGCTCTGAGGCTAATCCCCCAGTGTCCATACGGCCACGGCGCGGGAAAATGACAGCACGGATCCGTGACAGAAGCAATCCCATCGAGCAAGACAGGCAGGGCTCGTGGGTGAGGTAGATGTCCAGTCCATTGCACAGATAACCGCCTTGAGATCGGGTGGGAATGCGGCCACGCGAAGGACGCGTGATTGGCGAGGCCGGAGCTGATGACGGGGAATGTTTTGGTTGGGCGACGGAGGAGGACGGTGCCAGCGAAGGGGAGAAGAGAAAGTACGCTTCTAACGGGGATAAAGGGGGTACGAGCGCAGGAGGTGAGGGCAATGACGAAGACTCTGGAATGCTATTAGAATCGCCCTCCCGTTGCGCACTGGCAATTATGGACGCTGCTCGCATTACAGAATGGAGATGCGGCCCGCCCTCAAGGTCTGGATTATAGAGGCGTTCTGCTGGCGATGGACCACCAGGGGGAGGGAGTACCGAGTCAGCAGCGCCTCCTCGAGGGCAGTATCTTGCATCTCCGGCCACTGCCACAACGCCAGCCATCCAGTCATCCCCCGTGGTAATGGTCGGGTCGACCACTACCGCCCCGACGTGCCGACCCCGTCCGGAATTTCTGGCCTCATCCGCCGCTTGATGTGCAAGACTGAGATAGAACCCCGCAAGCGGCTGTATGGACTGCCGGGCTTGATTGAGATCATGCGGGGGCGGCGCAATGAAGCTCCTCGTTGCGGTTGGATTGTATTTAACGGGCCACAGCGTCCGAGACCATCGTTCCGCTTGTTGTGCACTGAGCGGAGGGTGGAGCGGAATCTGCGTCGACTGGATATGCACCCTTGCTGCCAACGATAATTCCCCACGGTTGTTGCCATTCTCATTCTCATTCTTTTCATCTTCTTCTGACGAGACTCGTACAGGGACGAAGGGTGCTAGGACATTCTGCAGAGCGGAGATCTCGGGCAGAGGGGGCAGAATGAGCACATAAATCGTCGTCTGAAGGGACAAATCTTGTGAAGTCGCGGATCTAAGATGGTCGGGGAGAAAATCGTGTGTGGCAAAGCGGCGGATATGTCGCAGCGAGACTGAATCCCTGGGGAATGCAGCATCGAGGGCTCTGCACAGAGCGAAAGTCAGCTTGCCTGAGAGGCCATTTTCATGGAACGAAAAGAAAGAATAGAACCCACTTGATCACCTTGGATGCCGACTTCAGCTGAACCTCCGCGACATAGGCCTTATCTAAAGAAAAAGAATCCGCGACCCTCTCAGTCAAACGGTCAGCAAACACTTCAAACCCACATGAGGGGGAAATGAAGAAGAGAGAGAAACGGAAAAGGAAAGAGAAGAGACTGGCAAGTCCACACCAAATTGTTCCTGAGGATGGAGCTCCTGGATGGATCGGATGGAAACGATCTGTCCCTGCAGTGGGCGCACGCCGTTCAACACCTTGGGGATTGAAGTTGCCATTGGTAAGAAGTTGAAGTTGACTACTCTACATGAAGAAGAGCTTGAAGCCAAGAAGATGGATCTTTTTGTCTGTCTGTCTTTTTCTTTTCTGCTTCTTATGTAGATGTTCACCGAAATAACCCTAAGCCCTAATAAGATGTGAAAATACGTAGGTACCCAGGTACATTAAGTTATATCTTCCAACATTATTATTTATTGGATCGGTCTTTCTGGATAATACGTATGTGTATAGTAGTATGTATTATTGACAGGAAGGAAAACTAATACAAGTCGACCGGAACCCGCCAACCTCGCTGATCCCGAGACAAAAAAAAAAAAAAAAAAAAAAACCACCAAGATATATCGCCGTCCCAGTGCAAATCACAGTCAAAAAGGACATCAAAGAAAATAAAAATAAAAATAAAAATAAAAAAGGGTAGGCTGCAAATCAACCCTTGATGTCGATCGCGCCCAACCCTAATAAACCGAAAAGATCACCATCATCCACATGTCCCCGCCGGGTTCGCTCGAGGAACCAGGGACATGCCATATGATGATTCCTTACAACCAAACAGCGTGTCCGTCCACCCCTGGAAGACATATGACACCCTAAAAAAACAGACCGAGGCCCTAGGCAACTCACTCGGCGCAACCACTTGTCCCTTCATCCCCTTTCGATTCTCTTTTCTACAGTCCCCATTTGCATTTTCACTCGTGGCCATGGGGCTTCCTTCCTATCTGGCTTCCTCTCGTTAAGCATTTCCCTCATCTACCTTTCGGACGGGCGGTCCATCAACGCTATGGAGGTCGCTTGGAGGAAGTTCGGGTTCCAATTGATATCCTTCACATCGCTCCACCAGACTCAAATAGTAATCCACTAGGACTTCTGGCTGCGGGACGATCCGCCACTCTACCCGCCAGAGAAACTCCAATTCCAAAAGGGCTAGTTCGGCGACGCTGATCCCGCCTACCCGGGCATACGTCTTATTGGTCCAGAAGCTATCGCTCAGGCCCTTGCTTGCCACCGTCGCGCTGGCGATCAGGAACCGGTGCACTGTGAGGCTGGACACCGTAAAAGCCGGATATAAAGCACACAGTCGATCAATGTAGTAGACCATGCTCAGCAAGATGGGGGGGGATAGAGTGGCGTGGGTGGTGAGCCGCTGCAGGTAATCATGGACGGAGATGCGCGGTGGGGTGCGCGAATGGAAGCGGGTCAATCGACCCTCATGCAGGGGGATCTTGTCATTGTAGCGGATGAGCTCCATCAGCATGCTGGATATCAACACCACCATATCCTTGGGGTCTGCCCGGTCGTATCGTCGTGGGAGAAATTTCACCACCGATCGCGCCGGTCGGACGCGTTTGGACTGGGATCGATCACGATCCGTCTCCGCGGGGGAATCACGGGCGACAGCCTCAAGGCGCTGGTCAGCTGCAGCAGACGAGGTACGTTTGATTCGACTTGCCCCGGACGATACCTGTGACCTAGGTACCTGGACGGGGCTCTTGGGGTTGCGGGGGTCCGTCACGGTCCCCGTGCCACTGCTCTCTTTGTTGTTGGTGCTGGTACTGGTGCTGGTGCTGATGCTGGTGCTGGATCTGGCGCTTGTGCTGCGGCTGGGGCCCATCTTCACGTCACTACCAACGCTGCTCCCCCCCACCAGGGTGGTGGACCGATCGGACATGGAGCCAGGAGCTGGGGGAGGAGAGAGTGGAGAAGGGGTCGGTTTCCGTACGGGCTCCTGTTCCGGTGGGGAGGTGGCTATGACGGCCTGGCGTTTTAGGGCGGCGCGAATCTCCTCGATGCCCTGGGACAGACGTGATCGGGGTGATGGGCGAGGAAGGGATGAGGAGGCGGACAAAGAGGAAGAGGCGGATTGCGAAGGGGCGGCGGAGGAGGGCGGGTACGAAACGGACGCAGACGGGGGATGGGCAGGAAGCGATTCATGGCGTGACCTCCCAGATAGACGGTTGGAGGATGATGGAGAGGAGGAATATGCACAAGACAGGGAGGCACGCAGGGTCGCTGGGGAGTGTGGAGGGGAGTACGAAGAGGAGATAATCATTCTTCCAACGGCGAGATCAAGGACGATGATGAGCTGAGCAAGAGAAAGAAACAAGACGAGATGGCAATGCAACGATGGGATGCGCAACAATCGACTGAGCAGGGTTAGATCGACCACGTGCGTGACCGGAGATCGGAATATGCACTTCGGAAGGACCAGGGGGAGGATGACAATGAGGAAGATGAAGATGAGAGGAGGAGGAAGAGTTGTTCAAATGCAATCAGACTGGACACAGAAGGTGACAGTCGGCACATGCAGTGCATCTTGTGTAGGAAAACTTAAAGGATTGAAAAGGGTTCTGCAACAGCAGAGCAAGAGCACAAGATGATATAAGAAAGAAAGCAAGAAACAGAAAAAGAAGAAGGAAAGAAAAGAAAAGGAAAGTAATAAACAAAAAAGAGAGATATGATGAGAGAAGAAAGAGGGAGGGTAATTAGTATGTTGTATATAATAATAATGTATATATGATATCTCTATGATATGATAGGATGAAAAAGAAAAAAAGCCACCAAGGATGTTCAAGGGAAAAAGAAAAGGCTGACACAAAGGCGGAGTTTGAGGCAGAACTGGCAGAACTCTGGGCGGTGAAGAAAAGGCACCTATCATAGTTATGTTACAGTACATAGTTAGTAGTTACCTCAGCATGCATAACTACATATGTATGTACATTAAAAAGCACAATATCATACAAAAAGCCCTGAACCCCCACGACACGAAGTCGGAAGGATTCTCAAAGCATTGTCCATTATTGGCCCATCCATCTAATTTGTTCTTCTCTAGAAAGCCTTGGGGATTGAGATTGAGACTGGGTATATAGATCAGTACCTAAGTAGGTAGTATTTATGTGATATGATATAATAATCAGTGCGGGGTTCCTATTGATATATTGATTCTTTCTAGACGAACACGCGGTATTTAGTGGCGCAAGGCGTCCACATGGTTTCGAGACGCTCTTTCCATTCTGACCAATCATCCATCACCCGAGTTAAATACTATGATAATATTAATATTAAGAGAGAGATATTTATTATGATATATTAATATTAGCATGTACTACATACTAGGTACTATATCTATGTAGATAATAATACTCTAGCATAACTACCTAGGTATAGCTCTAGCAACATGAATGTATTCTAATACAAAGACCATGATGGCATCGTATCTAGGGAAGAGTCCTAGCTTCTCAAACATGTTATTGTCAATTTGCTTCGTCGGCCAGTTCCCTACTCTGTTATTAATAAATGTTTCTCCAGATCTCTTATCTTGGGTGCATAACCAAGACAAGATCGACCACCACTCCGCCCGTACTTCCATGACACGGAGGCGAACTGATCAAACGACACTTGCTGGATTCCGGAGTACGGAGAGATCAGAGAGATCCTGTGCTGGGCCAAACCACACCGAAAAAAGGTTCACATCGACGATATCCAACTGATGGTTGAGAAGCTGCATGGTTTGGACATGCCTATGTAGTAGATATGGCGCACACACCATCGATCTGGAAATCAGGCCTTCAACGCCATCTGGAAGGCGGGGAAATCGCGGGAGGACAAGTCAGAATTCAGTGTCCACAGCCAAACTGTCAACGATCAAAAGAGAAGCTTATCATAGAAGAAGTCAGGCACTTCTAGTTCTGACGGAATACGATCCTTTCCCTAACCAAGAGCAGACGACGATTTGCTAAGTCCCTGATTATCCATTCGAACGAAGAGAGTTGCAACATTTGACCCATTGTCAGACGAGGACTATGTAGGAGGCTGAGAAGCTGTTCTACATTATTGCTTGATCCAATCCGGTGAAAAGAAAGTCCTTCACCGGATCGGAGCTTTGCCCGGAATGGCATGGTTAAGTTATCTTCAACTTCTACTTCTGATAACTGAATGAAAGCCGTCAATTGCTTCCCCCACAACCGCCTATCCATCTCTCGCCTCACCCAACTCTCCACTTATCAATTCATTCATCTATTAACCCTATATAACTATCTGTTCATTAGTCCTCCTTACCCCCGGTCCTTGCCACAACCACCTTCCCCGCCTTCCTCTGACAGCCAAGGCGGGGCTGGTATGGTACTCCTTTGCGTCATACCGTCTATCTATCGACAGAGTCAGGCATCCTCACACCAAAGTCTTTGCCATTCATAGCCCTTACGCTATAAACCGGATACCGTTTCCCAAGATCAGAGGGTCGGCTCCGGCGCATTACCCCGGATTCCGTCGCGTGCATGAATCGGCGTCTAGAGGGATAAGCTACCCCCGGATCAACATTGTCTCGTTGAGAACGGGTTCAGTCGGAGGCCTAGATCGTCTCCTCTTGCTCCTCTTCCTCCTCTCCCGACTCCAGCTCCTCCGTGCTGGCGTCCAGTATGACCCGTGCGGCATCTCCCCCGCTCTTAGCAGATCTCCAGCATCCGGAGTCCCTTGCCGTCCAGGTGGCCGCCCTACGAACCCTTAAACATGAGATTATAGGTCATGACCAACGGAAGGAAGCCTGGATCGGCTACGGAATCGTCCCTTTGATAGCTCGTGTCCTGAGGCGAGGTTGCGGAAGGAGGACCCCGGTGGGTGAGCTCAATGGGACCAGGAAACAGAGTGACGCCGTCCGCACTCGGACGGACGAGGAAAACGCATGTCTCCAAGCGATTGTCATCGTCTGCAGTCTTGTAAAAGGTTAGAAGAGAACAAACATATCCCTCACTTCTCGATGGACAGACAGCAGCGTATTGGGGGGGGGGAGGCGCAGCGGAGCAAGAACAGGAAAGAAAAACACAAAGGCACTGGGCTGACGCTGTGCAGGTGGCCCGCCCTTTATCACGCCAATCCTGGAGAGCGACATTCTGCCCTCGATGCTCTCGATCCTGTCATCGCCGGACCGCCCGCAGTCGCTCTCCTTGTCCATCCTCCAGACGCTCGATGCAATCGCCGATCGGCTCCCACTCCAGGGCCAACATTCACTTCGCGAGAGTTCAGTCGCAGATCTTCTATTCTCAAAGGAACACATCCGATGTTTCATTCGCCTTCTCGGTCAGATGTCGGCCTCCCACGCCACCCAGTCCGCCATCACATTGACGGCTGGTCTCATTGCAAAGCTCTGTACTGAAGAGTCGCAGAAAGTCGCCCTAGCTGATTCAGGTGTATTGGACGTTCTCGCCGTCCGGGTTGCTTCGTTTGTCGTGGCCCAAGGCTTCGTGCTCCCGGGGGCCGAAGATCATCTCAGCGAGCCAGGCGTCCTCACCTCCTTCCCTCCCCCCGCGCCGCGGAAGGCAAGGTTGGCGCCGATTCTACGCGCGGTGGCCGTCATCATTGAACACTCGAAATCTCGAGCAGAGCATTTCTTGTCCTCCGCCGGAATCACGACCGTCTTCCCCAAGCAGTTGCCCGAATTTTCCCCTACCGACATCAAGAAAACCCCCTGGGGGTCAACCTTTCTGTCCGGTTTTGCCGTGCCGCGCCAGAGCTCCGCCACTCCGATCGATCATGTCTTGCCGGCAGTCCCCCTGGACCAGTCCAAAGGTAACTTTCCGCCTCTGGGGTCCACTTCCTTCGGCAAGCATGCACAGCGTCTCAACACCCCTCGCACCTTTCTTGAGACCCCACCCTCGGATGACGAAGAGAACCCCATCATTCCTTGGCTCCTCTTTGTCATTCGATCGGAAACCGGCATGACCCGCCTCATGGCCGCTCGTCTGGTTACTGCTCTGTTCCGGTTGGGCCTGGCAAAAAAGCACCGGGTGCCGATGTTCAGTTATCTCTTACTTCCGTTGCTGCTTCGGATGCTTGATAAGGACTATGGCATGACAGGGGAAACAGATCCGGCATTTGATGGTTTGATTCCGACCATCGTCCGTATGAAGGAAGAGACACCGGCCATTCTGGCAAGTCTGGTTATGGATACGCCCGAACTTCAGAAGCATGCAGTCGAGGGCGGAGCCATCAAGAAATTATCTCAACTCCTCAAGGAGACCTACAGCCCCATCCAAGAGACTTCAAAACAAATGTGGAATGCGGATGGTAATTCCCGACGTCCGGCGTCTCGCCCGGGGACACCGTCCGAGCTACGGCTGGGGCCACCTGCATATTCACCGATCATATGCCACATCATGCGATATCGGGAAGGCATTCTGAAGGCCTTGGCCGCTCTGGCACCGTTCAAGGATGAATATCGCAAGGCCATCTGCGACAATGGCGTCGTTCCCTACATCATTGATTCTCTAAAACCGCGTCCCAGTGAGCAACCAGAGGACCTGTCAAAATCCAAGAACACCGTGGCGGATGGTAACCCAATCCCAACATTATTGGCCGCCTGTGGCGCGGCCCGGACGCTCACGCGGTCTGTTACCGCGCTGAGGACGAGCCTGATTGACGCCGGGGTCACGCCGCCGCTCGTTGAGTTAATTAAGCATCGTGATATTGAAGTACAGATTGCAGCAACGTCAGTCATATGTAACCTGGTGCTAGATTTTAGCCCGATGAGGGAGGTAAGAATCGACTTTTTCGAATGTTTGCATCCCTCCCAACTAACAGGTCATTCCTTCCCGTTCTCTCTACTTTCCTCTTTAACCTAGCATATAAGATCGGAAACTCGGTTTCTCTCCCGGTTATTGATGTGTGACTAACTGAATTGTCAGCCTGTCATTTCTTCCCAGATACTACCAATTCTCTGTGAACATGCACACTCATCTAATTCAAAGCTTCGGTTAGAATCGCTCTGGGCCCTCAAACATGTCGCCTACGGCCCTGCCAACGATATCAAAATCAAAATCATTGAAACCCTCCACCCAGACTGGCTGAAGCAAATAATCTCTCAGGATCACACTCTCGCTAGGCGAGGTGTTGACCGGGATCTGGAAAACGGGTCATCCCTAATGGGAATGGGGTCGAATTCTGCCGGCGAACGCGTGGATTTGCTGAATCCCATGATGGAAGATTTCCCGGATAGAGATGACGACTTCAAATCCACCGATTCAATCCCTAGTTCTAGAGTGAGCTTAGATATGTACCTTCCACCCAACGGTCGACGACGCAAGCCAGCTCCTAGCGATGACCTGGACCAGACAAAGCAGGTTCAAGATGACATTGCAATCCAGGAACAAGGTTTTGATTTGCTCCGCAACACCCTCTGCGGGGCAGGCGCTCCAGAAATGATAGATTATATCTTCAAGGAAATTGGTCAGAACGAACTTCTTGATATCCTGGCAGACAAGCTTCGCCCCCGCACTATCCAGGTCAGTAACCGGAGGGACTCGCTGCAGGGCAAATCCGTTCCAATTCCTCCACAGATCCTGATCTCCGTGATTATCTGTATGATTCACATCTCGGCGGGGCTCCCACGGCAAAAGCACCTCCTGGCACAGCACCGGGACCTGCTGAAGTGTTTGATGCCATACTTTAACCATGTGAACCACCTCGTGCGCGTCAACTGCGTATGGGTCGTCATCAATCTTACCTGTGATGATCAACCAATAGACCGGCCAAGCTGCCAGGAACGTGCTATCAAGCTGAGAAATCTAGGCGTGATGGAGCAGTTAATAGCTCTAGAAAATGATTCCGAACAGGACGTGAGAGAGAGGACAAAGACGGCCTTACACCATATGCAGTCTTTGCTAGCTGTGTGAAACTAAGGACATAGGAAAAAGGGAGAAGAGGGAAAGAGAGGGAAGAGGGAGTTTGGATAACGATTTGTGGTTGCCTCTGGTACCCTTCTCTGCTTGTTATTATTCCTATCCTTAATGTCCTTGTTTTTCTTTTTTTGTTATATAACTTGTCTTCTGTTGTTCTAGAGCAAGCGTGTTGTTATACCCGCACCCAAGCTAGTCAGCTAATAGGCTAGATATGTTAAACGTGTTCGTGTACGTTATGTGCACTCTGTACCTAGGACGGTGTAAAACATATTCTGTATCAGGGAAAAGAAATAAAGCTTTTTGATGAGCTTTCTTTATTTTTTTTCTCCCATCTTGTATTTACCAATTGTGACATATATATAGAAAAATCCTTCAAATCCAGACCGAAAGTTAATCAATCCCTGCATTTTCGAAGCAATGGACGCCCCAGTCCCCGCCATTTAAATTTTTCACAGATTTAATAAAATTACCAGAATTTATCAACCTCAAGAATCAGCCGCAGACTCATAACCGATTTTGATCGGGTTTTGCCTCTACATATGTATCTATCATATTCCGCGGAGCAAAAAACAGTATGAAGGGTGAGTTTGAAGGGTACTCCAGAATAACGAGTTCCTTCACATATGTACCGTACCTGTATCCACGGGGCAATC
>NPHW01004332.1:0-26350 GCA_002240705.1 Elaphomyces granulatus
ACCGTCTGAGTTTCTGAGATAACTGCTATCATAGGATGAGCTCTAGTTCTCGTAAAATTGTGTAACTACTACTTTTACTATTAGTATTATATATAGATTAAGCAGGCCTCGAATTCGATTCATGTAAAATGGTGGACCTGCGGTCAAGTTGTGGCCGGTGACTCGAATTATGAGCTTGTAATCATGAATCTTCAAGATAAATTCGCCCTGCCTTGCAACTTTCATAAATCCGAATGCAAACCCAGCTAGGGTATCACGTCGTTTGAGGCTGAGAGCTAACAGACCGACTATCTGTGATCGAGGTAAGCTTCAAGTTACCGGTGGCAATTTGACAAATCCCTTGCTTACGTATACTAGCTAGACGTATAGTTACATCCGACGATTGCTACATTGGAATACGATTCACCGGTGGAGCTTGGAACTTATGATTTTACTTGAACATACTAATGATCGTAGAAGATCTATTAGTGTCTCTATATTGCCAATATTATCCACTGTATTTCCTCTTGGTAGAGAAGTCTGATAAAAGTCTGGACTTGGACACTATTATACAAACAAATTGGATTCTGAAATAGCTTAGTCTCTGGCTATTAGTACGTACATACATTCATGTTGAATTTGGTCCTCTCGTGTGGCCATCTAGATTTGCACTGCTTGCAAGAGCCAGCAAGGCCCAATTGTTTCTCTCGCCATTCAGTACATTCAGCGGTTTGACTATTTTCCACGTGGGATATACATTACTTTATTGATCCAAAGTCAATACAAGTAGAAACTTGAACATTCTACTGGAAATATGAATTATACGGGTTTGTGGCCTCGAGCTTGCCATAGGAGTCAGCGTATTGTAGACGAAAAACCAAGTCAGACGAGGACGAGGTGACATCAGTCGGAAAAGTGACCCTATCCAACAGGGTTACTAGTATTGATCAGTAGTACTACTAGATTTCATTGGATACGTGAAATTGTTTTAACCTACTACCTTGTAATTGGACTCAGTCTGTAGCACTTGGGGTAACTCTTCTCAATCCACTGAGTATGCACATATAACAGAAGTGCTAAGCCTACCTGCTTGAAGAGCAATATTATTATATATGGTTTATTTCATGTGTACTTAACTCCATAACCAGAATCAAACCATTGCATGCGATCTAATCCATCTAACTATCTATAACTTAAACGACTAGTATCTATAGCTGATTCACATGTAGAAAAAGGATGACCAAGGTTTCTTCTCTGCGGTTTAAAACTGCACCCACATTCTCACTCGCCGTGGAGACTGAGTGATTAGTTAGTAGGTGAGAGAAAGCTTCTTTTGGTTGTATTGCAACGCTGTCATGTTCGGGTCATATCTCTGCGGCTGCTCATCGCTGATAAATTGTTCGAGCGCTGCAACAGATTGATCCCGATTAGGTTTTCCAAAGTATGCAGCGCTATATCTATCGAGCACACGGTCTTCCTTGAATCCTGGGGGGAGTTGAACTCGATGGCTGGCAGAGCGGAGTACATCATTGGTCCACCTTTGCAGACAGTCACCCACGTTGACAATCATTTCGGTCGAATTGTCTTGTTTGACAGGTAAATACACTCCAGGATTCTTCTGGTCCTCAATCTCCAGTCCCCCAACAGCATCCTGGAAAAGCAGAGTAAGAGTACCAAAGTCAGTGTGCTCTGAAATCCGATTTGTAACGCCCTCCCTCAAATCATCGACTCTACAAGCGGGATAATGGTTGAGACGTAACTCGCTGCAGTTGATGTTACATCTCTTCTTAAGGGTATTTGGAGGTAGTTGCAAAGCCATTTCGAGTGCACATAGAATATTGGAATGTACACCAGAGCAACATTCGTAGAATGATTGCATAAACTTGTTTCATTATTCCTTAGAGAGTATCGCCGTAATTTGAGACATGGATTACTCACTAATTTGAAACCGGGAAGGTGAGAGTCATCAAACCAGATATTAGGAAACATCTCATCGTCAGGGGGCCCTAAGTCGAAAGATTCCTGTCAAATATTTTCAGCAGGTCAATTGGCTTTGTAGATATGGAAACAAGGTTACCTTGAGATCCCGAACTTCTGTCACCTCTCGCTCGCCGCCTTTTTCGTAATCTTTTACCATTGATAGCTTTTCCTGGCCGACAGAACTATAGCCTCGATGGGGATTTGCCTCTGGTGGATGAGGGGCCTTCATCTTAATATCCTCATCAAGTGAAAAGAACCGTTTATTCTATGAATGGTATCAGAAGTAAGCCTCTCACTGGACAGTGAGCAAGGTGTTTCTTGAGGGGCACATACCCAATTGAATAATTCCTGAATACTATCATCAGAAATTCCATGTTTCATTAGTTTCACAAAGCCAAAGTCCTTGAAGCCCTTTAAGAGCACTTTGCATAGCGACTGCTTTTCCTCTTCTGTTCCTGTAAGGAACAGTGAGAAATCTAGGCAAGGGATCGACTGTTGAGCTGACATAGTGATAGACGATAGAAGATGTACGTGGACAAAGCTTTAAACAATTGGCAGAAAAATGAAGGGAAAGGAAGGGAAAATAAGGGAATGATGGAAAGAAAGGGGAACTGCGGAGAAATCAATGTCGCCGTCGATATTTATAGTTCCTACAGTGATCTGTTCGAAAAGTTCGAATAGTAAGCCAATCGGTACCAACCGGTTAGTGAATTATCAGAGAAATCGACGAGTCACCTGGAACTGGAAGTCGGATTCACAGTGTGTGTCCAGGGTCTATATTACGGTAGGGCTGACCCACAAGAGCAGTGAATCGTACGGTGGAGAGGGGTATATAGACATTTTAAATTTGGCAAGAAAGGTAAACATGCTTCGTATGTGCGGTGAATTGGTCGGTGGTATTTCAGATGCAACATTAAAATGTACATATTTCAATCCTTTTCTCAGTGAAGGGATGGTTTTTTTTTCTTTTCTTTTCCCAGTGAATATTATGTAGTCTTTAGGAGGCCTACCCCTCAATTTATACTTTCCTGCGATGGCAGTAATTTTAATCCAGTCTACTGCAACCTTGACTACCTACGGTAGGTATGATATCAGCTTACCTTGGACAAATCGTCTTATTAGCCATAATGCAGAGAGAATGCGCTAGACCCATTGAATTCTCGAGTCCTTATCATGGACGAACCCTTAACGCAGCTAACCATAGCGATGATAAGACGACAGCTTATCATAACTCAAAGTACAGACTCGTGTTGTTGCACAAATTGAACAAAGTTTTATTAAATTCACCAATAATAATAAGTGAATGTTTTTCTAGATCTTAAAATGTACTACCAAGTTTGAAGCACGATATTACTATCTACAGAGCTTATATTATTAACCTTCATACTAGACCCCCTTTCCTATTTAGATTACTGCAGTTAGTTGGTATGATTTATTATTATTAATAAAAGCGTATCTATATCGCAATATATCAATTGAACCTCCCAATATGCATCAACTTTCATTATAAATACGAGATACGTATATAGCACATTTTGATATTTAATATTCGAAGCACTGACTAGGCGTGCCAACCCAAGTATGTAGTAATAACTTTAATTGGAGTCGAAATTCAACAAACACGCGGTCGTGCAGACACGTACTGATAAGGTTACGAGCTGGATAGCGTGGTTCAGGCCAATCCATCTGCTTCCCCATAGGTACTGGGATCAGAGTAAAATGTCTTGAATACCGTGAATCATATTCGTTTGCCACTGCGTTAGACTCACTAGTTTGACGAATATCCTAGCTCAGCTCTTTTGCATATCGTCATGGATATCAAGGTCTTCAAGATCTTCTAGCAAGTCGTCCACATTGATCCTCGGTCCATCGCCCTCGCTACCTGACATATCAGTGTCCGCAACACTCATAGCGTCATGCTTCTTTGTATTCTTGTATAAAGCCAACGCAGCTCGCAACTCCTCGTCCTCTTCAACGTCCCGTAAGAACATCTCAAAGTCGTTCTCCAGACGTTCCTGATCAGTCTTCAACAACTCACTCTCATCCTTCGCCATACGCTTGAGCTTCCAGTTCCGCCTGTTGTTCTTCCGTCGGTTCGGATAGTGCTTCTTGACAAGAACAACATCTGGAACTGTCGATCCGTAGGCGTTTGAGGTCTCGATATCGTTAAATTCGTCATTGTTGAAATTTGTACCGGTCAACATATACCCCATAACCGAGTCGCCAGGGTGAAGGAAGTTCCCAAGATGTGTTCTTACAAAATAGGTATTATCGTTCACCCCGAGATCAGAAGCACGGGCGACGGTGGCTTCCGACAAAAACTACCAAGATTGGGGGTCAGTAATTCCGAGAGCTCGTTCGGGAGTAACATCAGGCCGTTCGGGAATCAACACTTGTCTTGATTCCTGACACCTGATCAAAAGGGAAAATTCGAGCTGAAGAAACTGCATACCCATTTTCCTTTACGTTGGCCAGTTGATTCTATGTCGAGAATAATGAACTCAGCGAGATCTTTCGCCTCTGAGAGAGATGTGAACGGCGCTCGCCAATAGACCTTCGAGCTAAGTTCGGCGGTTTGGAGTGTGTTTGGATCGAGGAGGTTGATTGAAGTACCGATTCGAGTGCAGAGCAGTAAAGGTGAGATATTGCCAATTTGCTTTGCAAGCTTGATCGGTAATGCTACCAGGTCGTCCTTGCAAACCGGTACTATCTTAGCAGAATACGTGAATTTATATGACTTTTTTGAGGTGTGTATATCCTCAGAGATCATTTGCTGTGACTTCTTCACCTCAACCGGCACTGTAGACTCTAGGAAATTAAGAAATGCTTCCGCCTGATTTCTATGCGCAAAGAAAAAATCGATCCCATTTTTGGCCTCCTTGATGTTAATGGTGTCCCGGTGAGCGTGATGTTTGAGGATAAGCTGCTCGAGGAAGAGAAATGTCCGTTTATGGAGAACATTCTGTCGTACTTGAACACATGCCTGCCAGGTATTTGCCGTGTAAGACTTTGCACACTCCGGACATTGCTGAGTCGCTACGATATAAGTGACCTCGAAACTCTGTTGCAGAACGACGCCCTCCGAGACCGAGTCTTGGATAGTGATCTTGACCTTAATCCTTCGCGAATGTGGCTCGGTCCAGATAAAGCTCGCATCAATGACCCGAACTTTGCGCAACCCTTTCAACTTCTTCAAGCATAACGCCAACAACTCGCGTGACTCAGGAGCTGCCACTTGCCAAGTGGCCGGCGGAAGAAGCCAACGTTCACAATCTCGGCAGAAATTTAGGACGGCTTCGCGCTGGACCCCTTGGGAGATATCTACGGTGAGTTTAATGCAGTCGTTACATAACGTGCTCTCAATTAATGGGGCCCCGCAGTTATAGCAAAGAACTCTGGAGAAGGTGTCAGGATTTAGGCATTCATGTAGGCAAGGGCTGAAAATCTTACGTTGCACCCACAGGTGCAGCATCGCCCAACGGAGCTATCGACATGGGAGTGTCCAAGTCCATATTGAATATTGTTGTCGTGAAGAATTTGTGGGATGGAAATTTGATTTTGGCACTAACGTATTTCACCCCATGCATAAGCTCTTATCCCACCTGAATAGTCAGGTCTTGATTTTATGTGGGGCATCTCGCGGGGTGAAATACGTTATTGGGAAGGCGGTCAGCGGTGCTCACAACCTTACTAGTATGATATCATACAGTGGCGCAAGCCTTAAACCCGAACCGAGACGTGGCTAAGTCACTGCGCCACAGTGTAGTAGCACAATTTTAAGGATTCAAAATGTGCCTTGTAATATCCTCAAAATCTCTTCCGCCACCGCCTTGATAATATTCTACTGTGAGTCGTGACTCACCACCGTATTCAAATATATATTTTTCATCATCTGGATGATAGTAAAGTTGGGGCGCCAAAGAAGCTGTACAAAATGTCATCTCCTCGGAGCCGTTGAATCTAGTGGTGAGTTGTTTGTCGCCAACCGGAGAGGAGAGAAATATATATGTAGTAGCACGAGCTCACAAGGACCAGCTTTCTTCAATGGTGGAGTCTTTACAACATGCAGACGCTTACCGCCGCTGTTAACTAGATTCGACGGCTCCGAGGAGATGACATTTTGTACGGCTTCTTTGGCCGACTTTATAGTGGTTTCGTCATCCAGCGGTCGAACAGGCGTCGCTATGACGGTGTTTATCAGATCATAACCGAAGGTCCAAGAGCTGCAGAGAACTTCTATCTACGTTGAATGTACTATTTACTGGTTCACGATGTATGGAACATCACCCCAGCCCCTAGCTCAAGCCTTACCATCAATTCCGTCTAGAGCTTCTATCGAATCGAATCGAGTCGAACTTTGGGGTTATTCGATTCGGTCAATCGAATAGAACTTGATCAAATAGAATTTCATTTGATACGAATCCGGACTCGAGTCGATTCGGTTCGCCCACTAGTACTTAGTCTAACCTATAATTTATAATAGAATAAGAAGGATGCGGTCATGAGTGCCAGGAGAGTACTGGAAAATGCAAGCCAGACGCACAAGATTCAAACCGCGCAGTAAATTGGAAACATTATGTGGAGGCCCACGCGGATAAAACTAAAGCTCGAGACTATAGTTCTTGGGTTGACAGAGCCTTTGCAAGACTGGAAGACGGAAAGTGGAGGACTTGAAACGAATAAATGGCACCTTGCGAATAAGAATTTCCAGCTCAGGGACAAATGCTCTCGCCTCGAGGGTGATCGTTCTCGCCTTTTGGGGCGACTCCAAATCATGGAACGAAGCAACGTTCTCCTAACGAATATCCGCAACAGATTCTTATGTTTGGCGGATCTGGCTATCGACGACCCTGATTAGCCCGCTGAGCTGTTTCCCTCCTTCGCCTCTGATATTCTCGGGAGTGACAGTTGCTGCACGCACTGCTTACACCATGCTTCTTGTCTCTTTCGGATTCCAAACGCCTTCGACAGTAGTGGCTGCACATCAGAGTAGCCTGATCCTCATTCTGAGGAAGCGGGGCAGCCAAAGGTGTTAACAGACCATAGCTAGTTATCTTGAAAGAGAATGAAGATGTCCTTGCCTGGGTCAACACATCATCATTATCTCACTTTTCTGCCTTCCACTGAGAGCCGACTTTCCGTGCAATATTGTTCTCCGGCAGGATAAGACCAGAACAGAAAGGATAACTTGAAGCGGATGGCTGCGTATCCGGTCGATGGATTACCGTATTTAATATTCAATCCGTCAAAATCCAAAACTAGACGTAGTTACAAGTGATATACAGTTATGAATTAGGGATGATTTATGACATGCGTATTTCATGTTTTTGCTCACTGGATGGCAGCTCCGATCTGTAAGCCTTGTTAAAAAATGTTTTTTCATGGTCCAGTAAAGAGTCTTGGCAAGCATCTTGAACATCTCGAAATAACAAAATTCTCGAAAAACGCCAACATTGAGAGTCGTATGTACAAGAAAAAAAAAAAAAACAGAAAAGAGTCGTCATCTATCGAACAATTTTTGCGTATCTCGTGTGCACCAAGTCCTTGGCCCAAAATAGACTAATACATAATGCACAAATGTAATAATCAACTGACAAATATACATAGATACATGATGAAGATATTCATGTAATCAAATAACCCGCAACCTAAACCGTGAGGTCGCAGGACAAACTGGAGGTAAAACCAAGTGACAGCCTTGGACAAAAAAATGCATGGCCTTTCACATCTAAATATATACCCCGGGATGGGTGAGGAAATGTCGCGCAACCTCACATATTGGACTACAACCATGGGAATGACAGCCTCATTTTCAGTGTCGTGGCCATTAGTCGACCTTAATGGAACCATAGATGCGATGGACAAAAGCCCAGCTAGCAAAGAACCCAATTGTTCCTGGTGATCAAAATAAGCGGGTGCACAAATTGGGATTATAAGGCCCAAAAAGAGGATGCATCGATGGGGATTCATACCAGTGAGAATAAAAACCAGAAACCCTACTAGTGCCGAGTACCCAACATAGAGAACAGCGCCGGTGAGACCTCCGAAGGTCATCCTAGTTGCCCAGAAGATGAGGGCATTTAGGAAGACATAACCACCAGTCATCCCCGCGCCAGCAAATGCTCGCCATTGCCACCGATAATCTTCAGCGCAAAGAAGGAAGTAGACAAGCAAAATGGCGGTTGCAGCGGTCGTGATTATCATCAAACCATAACACAGGAAGAGGAAGCCAAACATATAATAGATTTTGTTGGTCCATAACGAGGTCATGATGAAGTAGAGTTCCACAAAGATGGCTCCAAACGGAAGGATGCCAGTGAGGAAAAGAGAAGGAATTGGCCGAAGTGAGCCTGTTGCACGAGGAATTTGACGAGGAATCTGGTTCGTTTTTGTCCGGCCTTCAATAGCCTTCACACCTGTTAGTGATGATATAACTTTGCCGATAGACAGATATTAACAAAAAACCGCAATATACCTTCTGTTTAAATCCAACCCAGCTGCCGGCGACGCTCAAGGGCACACTGATGACGAACCAGATGAGGACAAGGGCGAGCATGGTAGAGAAAGGAACAGCTCCACTAGAACCTTTTGCCCAAACAAATATGTTGAGCAAGAAGAAAATACCAAACACCATGCCTGGGATTAGAATCGGGGTCAAGAATATGCATCGCTTCCATGCTTCGCCACCAAACGACTTGTACGTGCGGGCAGATACGTAACCACCAACGAAGCCGAAGAGTGTGTAGAGGATGAGGATGGTCGTAGCCAGGAATCCACGATTTGCTGGAGAGAGTAGACCGAGTAGAGCGAAGGCTACAGAAGGATGAGTAACGCCACTGTAAGGGGTTTAATGAAGGATATATACATACCAACTGTTACGCCTGTCATTACAAAAATTTGAGTACCATTGCCAAGCAATATACTCAGAAGGAGTGGACTCTTGGGGCAACGGAACACATCACCATGCACCAATTTCCAGCCTGAGTCTTCTTGGATACCATCCTCAACGGCGGCAGATGTGCCATCCAGGTCATCCAAACGGACTGAATCGAGTCGATTATACCTGGCAATATCCTTCCTCAGGGCACGGAGGAGAATTACGCTAACCATACCAACCAAGAAAACGACAAAAACTGCCGAATTGATGAGCGAAAACCAGTGGATCTTAGGATCATAGACGTGTAAATATTTGTCCCATCGGGTCGCCCACGCAGTAGGAACTTCCTGCCAGTACACACTGTAAGTCCACGTCACAGGTGTATCAGTTTCTTCGTTGAGCACTAAAAAAGGCGGCCCATTCTCACCACAATCCACCACCCCGTTATCCAAAACTTTGGATGTGGCCCGAGACTCTGGTTGAACACGAACACCAATGACACGATACTTCTTCGTGCTTGGCAGCCAGATAGGATGATAATCAATGAAGATATCGAAGTGATTATTCAGCTCTAGCTCACCTTCGTCAGAAATCGTTCCCAGGGTGAATCCCGGGTTATAGTATCGCTCTCCTGTAAAGCGTTCTGTTCTCGACTCCGCGGCTGGAAGCCCGTCCACAAGCCAATTTATATAATAACCCTGGGCAATCCTCCTGTTTGTAAATTTCGCACTTCGAGCGTCGAACACGACCTCTTCGCAGACTGCTTTGCATGTTTCATTCTTGGCCATAAGCAACTCAAACGGAGAGGTTCGGATACGGTCTCCGAAAACAATGCTGCCCAAAGACTCTCGGACATCTTTCGAGCCGCCCACAGGCTGACAAAAATGAAATGCCGGGTGATAGTAGTCGTAAGAGAAGACGGAATGGAGTTGGTCATCATGCTCGGTCAGGCCTGGAGTGAGATGGTTTACATAGAGCGGCACAATCTGCTCTTCCTCATAGGAAGTAGGAGCCACACCAGGAAGATAAAACGCGGAGGAGAAAGAGGATGTCAAGAGAAGGAACAGGGTTGAGTGACGCATCGTGGAATACCCTCGGGGCTGACTTCTGTTCGATCGAATCCAGTTAAGGGATTAGCAGAGAGCAAGGCGAAACAGAAATTCAGCTCATTTTGCAGAGAACGATTTGGGGGAATATGAAAGAAGCCAAATTTAATAGAAGAATGGCCAGGTGTAACTATTACCGGCAGTTGGTGAGCTAGCCCAAATAATAAAATGGTCTGCGTTATCTGTTCTTTTTTATGATAAAACATCTAATAATAATAAGCCAAGACTTAGCGCCACTTGAGCTTCGTCAACCCCAAACGCCTATTCCATTCTCAGTTAGTTACCCAAAGTAAATTGTCGGCAAAATTCCCAGGCCGCTTTCGTTTCTCACCGCCTAGGTAGTACAGCAGAAAGGTACTGTGCAAGTGGACCCATATCACTAAGGGGACATGCATATGAGAAGTCTCGCAACAATAACCGGAAGCGCCTGGGGAACATGTTTCGCGTGGACAAGAAGATACACAGTACTTTATGGTATGCTACAACAAGTACAATACTGGGAGGGGCGAAAAGTGGATGCAGCGATCGCGAGAGCTGGCCAAGGTCCAAAATGAGGGCCCCCGAAGAATACTGGGAGCGTACAGGGCCATACCAGTCCTAGAAAATGACCTCGATAGAGTTTGTGATGGAAAAGACGGTATTTGACACAAGAGGCGAGAGCGGGGAACGACTGGACACCAAACCTTGCTCGCAACCAAATCGTCAGCCAGGACAGGATGAAGACACGAGGAAGATGCTTGGAAACAAAAATGGGAGAACTTCAGGCAGAAACATGTCGATGGGCCCCCAGCGATAGCCGAGTTAAAGGCCAAAGAGATCTTGAGGATGAGAAGCCAGCTCCCAAGAAGAGAGACCACAATAGCTAGGTTAGGAGTGAATGTATAGGAGCGTTCTTTACAATCGAAGACAACCCAGCCTGTGACTGCGGAGGGTGAAACACTTGCAGCCGACTTTATGAGGAAGTAATACTTCTCCTAGTAGATGCTATGGGGTTTTTGTCCTGCGGAGGAAAGTCAGCAGGTTTCCTCCTCCTCCACCACCACAATGTATATAGATCGTCTATACATATGGCCCGGGTGGCACCGAAAGCGTAGGAAGATAAAAGAATATACGAGGTTTTGCTGAAGTTGAACCCCAGGATGAAAGAATATTTTGTGTCACGGAGAAGATATCATAGGAGGAGAAATAGTAAACAGCAAGGGCTCTCTACCATTGGATATTCCAATGAAATAATGCCCCGATTTCAGGGGTGGGAACGTGTCGCCAGCTGCCCACACATTTACATAGAGATGCTACAACCCCAGTTGGATCCATTCGAAATAAATCAGCTTCTGTTGCTCTAACAGGAGTAGCCAATAGCTCCCATGGCTTGTTCTCAGACTCTCGTCACAAATTCGTTATTTTCGCGCTAGACACCTAGACTCAGACGTAGTCCCCTCTTGCGTATGAAACTAGAACTAGCTATAGTATCGAGCAGTCTCATTCTAGTCAGACATAATAGGCTATCGATCTCCTAGGTTGAGATATCCCAGGTAGCATATGTATGCTCTAAGTAAGTAACGAATTCCTCTATCCGCCGTCCAGTTCCTGCTCACATGATCCAGTGTCTATATGCTGGAAAAGACTGGAGAGCTTTGGAAACTTGGCCTGACAGGTCGGACAGCGAAATGGGGAGGCAGTGCCATTGTACTCCGCAATCAAATCCCTGCGCTCCATCAGATCGTCACAGTATGTCGAGTTCGTAAATTCCGCCCGCATTTACAAACCGCACCGCCTCATAATTGAGATCAATAATATCGATACCCGACTCACATGTGCCCGGCTCGAGGTGTGTTATCATGCCACTATATGTAGTAAAAGTTTTCGAGCAGCCGTAGCAATCTACCGTATCTACGGCTGGGTGGTAGTGGTGGACCGTTTGATGCTAAAGATGCGTTAGCTAGCTATAGGTCTGTAGGAGCCTGTGTTTAATCTCACCTCCTCCCAGCTAGCTCGCGTATTGAAATGTCGTTCACAGCTTACGCACACGTGCTCTCTGCGAATATGGTTGAGGAAGCCAACCATATCGTACCAAACATGGCCTTCTCCATCCTCGCAGTCCTGGCATGCAATGCCATGCCCGCTTGCACGACAGTGTTGCAATAATTTGTCTCGATCTATGTCGTCAAATGAACAAACATAACATTTGTTATGGAAGCGGGAGCTGCTGTATCGCCTGAGCGTGAGGGGAATTTCTGGAGCAGCGGCTGCAGTAGAAGTTGCTAAGAACGACATCATCAGCGAGTAGAAAATGATTTACAGATTCGAGATAGCCACTTGATACTCATGGTGCCAGCCTTAGTACTGGATTTATTCCAGAATTTAAAGGATTCGCCAAATCCTATAGTAATATGCACAGAGGATGAGAACAAGTTCATTCGAACATGTGGCTCTACCATTGTTAGTTGTTTTTCGCAAGTAGGCAGTTGAGGCTTGGAAGCCACGTACTAGAACGTGTGCACTAGCTAATCATCACCAGTCATGCTGAGATTTTCTAGTTATTGTGAACAAAGGATAGTATTGTTGACAGTTGGAGGGAATGGTTAGTACGACAAACAGCGTAAGTTTCACAGTTTCTTACTAGGTATTATAACAGTCAAATATAGAAACGTGTTTTTTTACGAATCTTATTCAACAACTGTAAACTGATAAGACCACTGATAAGATCACTGTCACCCGTACCGTCCCCGAAATCATGCTCTTTTCATTGGGGTTCAAAAAAGAGAAAAAGAAACTCCATCTCTAATGGCAACATAAGTCAAAGGTTCTGAAGTGGAAGGCTTCAACCGATCTGGATTAATATGATTGCCGTAAAATGAACAGCAGTACATCCAAAAGGTTTGGCAGGAATCAACAAACTGACAACCCCAGGAAAATTACGAATTTCAAGAAGCTTTGGTAGCAGATAGAGCACGAAGAAACTTAAAGAGATATAATAAGAACCATGAAACCAATTGTAATAACAACGCCAATGCCTCTAATTCTCCTCGAGTTGGCATATCCGGGCTGCTTAGCAGACACTGTCGGCGTCATAGCACCAGAAGTCTGGGTTGCCAGAGGAATTCCAGTAGTGATAGAGTTCAATGCAGTAATTGTTGGTGCAGTGTTTCTCTCCGCCGTCACTGAATTGATCCCCGAGGAGGTAACTCTCACTGTCATTGTAGGGGGAATGATGGCGGGATATGTTGCTGAGGTTCCCAGGATACTGGCAGGTATCGCACTTCCAATACCCTTGCTGGTCCAGGGACTTGGTAGATGCATTGTAACAGTGTTTGGGCGAGCATTCATGTCCGCGCTGTAGATATTTCCTGATCCATTTATATAATCTCCACTAATGAGGTTGAGTGTGCTGCCGCTTGGAGAGGTGAAATTGCCGGTTGCAATGCTTCCATACCAGCCGCCTGGTAGATAAACATTCGTCGTGAATCGGTCCTAGAGTAATCTCAGCGACACAACACAAAGAACTTAGACCCAAGTAAACCATTTACCCAACAGAAGGGAACATTACTGCTCATAAGGGCTAAACACTGCATCCCGTCAACACCTTAGTCGCTGTTAGCAACCACTTTGCTTGTTGCATTCTCTCATTAACTCACAACATAGTGATATCACCGTGTCTTCTTGGAAAACGGAGATTGTGGAATCTGTCTCGCGTCGAAAGTGAGGTACAGAATTCACCGAGCTGACGAGGTTTTCGTATAGATGAGTCCAATCTTGAATTATATATGAAGCACCGCTTGGTGCACATATGTCGTATCCAGTTCCACATGCTGTGGGAGCGTCGAGTGTGGTGGTTGCCGCACCAATGGCAAAAGCAACAAGGAGAGGGACGACCGATGCCATGATTTGAATTGTCGAAGGCCTCGGAAGAGTCTTTTATGTAGCAATCCCTAGAGCCCATGGAACTTCAGAACAGAGTCAGTGATGTTAGCAGCGGCAGCCTGCAGGCATATGTATTATCATCGTAGCTATGGAGAGATGGCCACTATAGCTTAGAAACACCTGCCATGGCATTGCGGTCCCATTCTTATGAGGCCTAATAAGCCAGTTGAATTCTAACAGTGAATGATCCATGAGTCCATAATCGCTTAGGTAACAGAAAAAAGTCACAATACAAATCCTAAAATAACGACAAAAGGGTAGCATCATTGTTGACTTATCCACAAGCTTAACATGATCCATTGTGATCAAATAATAGATTTTCAGATAGGACTACTAGTTACTAATAGTAATGTGATGCATGCCACCAAATTCAATTCAAACATAGTGCAAGTTGGGAAAGTGCTACAGTAGCTTGAAATATAGAGTACATCTGTACCAGTAGTACTGTCACAAGTAAGAAATGTGTGAATTTTTGCATTTTTTTTTTTTTTACCTCTGTCATCATCGACAAACTGCTGATAGTTGTTTATCGTCACGTGTTGATAAGCAATCTAAAAATTCGTCAAAAATCTTCAAGATAAATTTCTAGAGGCGAAATAAAAGTTTTAAATTATGAAAATGACTGAAACACTCTCTAAACGGCCACCTTCCAGCCCCCCAAAAATCGATTCTCTTTTGGAGTCCCTTAGAAGCTGCCTGTCAAATGCACAGGCCTCTCTTCCGAAACCGATAAAGAGTTCTCCATTAGATGTTACCATTGAACCTCCGCAAAATGGCATATCCCTTCTCGACATCAAGAGCGACTTGTTACTTTCATATTTACACAACCTTGTGTTCCTGATTCTCCATCATCTGCGACAAACGTCCTTGTCGAAAGCACGGGGAGAATTTTCAGAACTTCTAGATAGTGAAACCGATGATTATGCTCCTCTGCACCATGATATCGTACAAAAGCTCGTCCAATTACGTGTCTATCTGGATCGGGGGGTCAGGCCACTAGAAACGAGACTAAAATATCAAATTGAGAAGGTTATTAAAGCTGCTGAAGACTCAGAGAGGGCTCAACGCAGGACTCATGCCTCCAGTGCAGGCAATGATAAGAAAGCGCAGGCCCCGTTCGATGGCTCTAATAGCAGCGAGGACGGCAATTTGGCGAATGACGATGAAATGAGTGAAAACGGAGGTGGCAGCGGTGACGAAGCGGAAGAAGAAATTGATGAAATGACATATCGGCCCAACATCTCTGCATTTTCCCGGGCAATAGGTTCGGACCAAAAGCAGAAGCCATTCTCCAGCAAGTCCGCGAATGACGGAATCTATCGACCACCCAGAATCAAACCGACTGCACTCCCAACTGAAGATCGCGGCGCAAATCGAGAAGCTCGTCGCCCGAAAAAGTCTACTGTCATCGATGAATTCGTTCGCTCTGAAATGTCGTCGGCTCCACTAGCAGAGCCCAGCATTGGTAGCACAATTCAGAGGGGTGGTCGGCGAGTTATCACCCAACAAGAAAGGGAACGTGAAACCGAGCGAAAAGAATACGAGGAGATGAACTTTGTCCGGTTACCAAAAGAGAGTAAGAAAGAAAGGGCTAAGCGAAGAACCCGAGAAGGACGTGATACAGGATTTGGAGGGGGGGAATTGCGGCTGCTAATGGAAGGGGCTGATCGAATTGGAAAACTGACTCGGAGAGCCAAAAGCAGTGGAGGAGTCTTGGAAAGGAGCCGGAAAAGAAGGCTACCCGAAGCGGCAGGTGATAACATTAGTGTTGGTCAGGCATTTGAGAAACGGAGGAAAAAAATCGAAAGCTGGAGGAGATGACATTAATAGACTTATCGATATAGACAGTTATGCAGCCTTGTCGTTCCGCAGTGAGATTTCCCTCGTCCTGCCAATATCACGTATATTGCCGTCCTGCCATGCCGGCACATCTTACGAGATCTGTGACCGTGCACGTTGCAAATTCATACCCACAGTACCCCAAAGCCACCTATATGTGTACCTTTGCATGGTCATTATTGATGGAGACTACAACTACTACCTGTGGACAGCGTTATTTATGTTCACTTGTACTCTTAAGCCGGGCTTGCCTATCTTCTTCTTCGGCCAAGTGAAATTCCATTGGACAACAATAAAGACAAAAACCCGCAAGGTCTACTATAACCTCACATTCATCGGGCCGATATCTATAAGGGGTGTTGCTACATTTGGTATTCCAAAAAGAACTCCATTCTCTAATAATAAATACCGGGGGACTCTTTGAGTTATGTAAGGTCATATTCACTGACTTATTTGCGCAGAAGTCTCCTTCTCGTTGTATCATATTATGATATTAACATAATTGTATTTCATTTCTGGTCTGGTCCTATTCCTGCCCAAGTGTAACCTGCAATTCTTTAAACAAATAAACTAAACGAAGGCTCAGTTTAGTTTCGTTTCACTGAAACGGGCCTTCTATTGATTGCTCAGGTGTCTATAATGCCACGTTAATCTTAATCTATGACTTGAAGTTTAGATAATCCCAAATCCGCATCTATCTCCGTTAGTTAATAAGGTAGCGTTACCATCAAGTGGCCAGCGGATCCACCATTTCTATTCTGTTTCTAGGTACGATATGAATATATGTTCATCATGGATGATAAAAGGCAGGGTTCTCTCGGTAGCAGAGTTCCCAATTTGCAGGGAAGTGACTAGAAAATTAGGTTAGAACTGTCGGGCAAAGAGTTGACTAGACCGAAAGATGTCACAAAATTATGATTCCAATAGGTATCTGGAAAGTCAATAAACCCAAAGCAGAACTGTACAGTATATATGAACAGGAGAGAGACATGGTCAGACATGTCATGTAGCAAGAAAAGAAGAAATAGAAATAGAAAGAAACTTAATACATACAGTAACCTTTGAGATTTGACCAAAGAGCAATGCCTTATTCATGGGTCAAAAAAGTTTTTCATGGTTTTGTGGGCCAATTCGACACCGAGGCTGTTACAACTTATCAGTTTTACATAGAGGACTGGCTACAAACTGGAAGACATACAACGTAGCAGCATTTGCGGGAACCGCTCTCGCAAGAGCTGGCCCGAAGCCTGGGAAGAAAGCTTTAATCCCACCGCTGCGATATATGGATCGGACAGTCCCGCCTATTGTAGGTCGTCCTTCAGCGCTCTGGAGTCGAGATTTAATCGTGTCAATTGGAAAGATAGGAGTCCACATGGCGACGCCAGCGCCACCACCTGCAGTCAGAATAGCCGTCAAGGATAACTCCCCCGTCACATTGCCATTGGCGTCTTTCGGGGTTAAGCTGCATTTGATGTACTCGTATGCGGCAAAATATGCAGCCGAACCCGGACTGTCTCGTGCCAGAGTCATTACACTGCCTCGGAAAATGCTCCGGACTCCGCCTTCTTTGTATAATTGTCGCACAACATCGAGGCCGCCGGAGTATTTCGGCTTTTGGCCTGGTGGGAGAGGATTTTGGCCCTGGATCTGCAAGAGGACCTTCACTCGTTCGAAAGGAGCAGCAATCAGGGTCATAGGAATCGCAGAGAAAGCCCCGGCGGCGGAGATCTGACCAATGGAATACTGCGGAATGCCGTGTTCGACGGGGACAGTCCGAACATTGGAGACAATCGTCTTGCCCAAATCGTATCCCTTGGGAAGGATTAGAAACGAAAAGAACAGAAAGGGTATACTGGGAAAAACGAACCCAAAAGCTCACGGCAACTAAAGAAACCATTAATTCAACGCTTTCACCCAAGAAACCAACTTCTCGAATCTCATGAATACTTACACATGGGCGTTACCCCGACTAGAGGCGTCGAGACACCTGCATAAAGTCCCTGGTTTCCGCTTAGTACGATAGGACCAACCCTTGCGAAAGGAGCACACACCCTAGCAAGACCTTCCCTAGCTATGGTCTTCTTCACGACGTCAATTGCACCACCATAAACGCCCCTCTCCGCAGTCTGTAATCGCACTTTGACTAAATCGAAGGGATAGCCAACTAGCACAGCACAAATACCACCAACACCACCTGCGATAAAAGAACGAATCTGGGTCAACGTCTGGCTGGCTGGCTGTTTCACTGTCACCTGCTCTTCCATATCCTGCCCATGGGATGCTACCGGAGACATTACGCAAAGATCGATTGCACAAGAAAGAAGAAAGGGGGCAAACAACCGAACGCTCCAGTATCGGATTTAAAAGCACAGTTAAAAACAAGAACGAATGCTGGTTGTAAATAATGTGGCTCAAACTCCCCTCGTGTTTATCTTGGCCTCGGCTTAAATTCTAACATGTGATACATATGATAGGTTCCTTGCGAAAGCTAAGCCCCTTCAAGTTAGCAGGTCGCGTGACGACTTAAGAGCTTGGGCCATGCACGCGTCGAGCATCCCTACATAAAACTTCAGCGCGCAAGGTGCTATAAATTGCATGCTATCATAAGCTCTGCTGCCTCGAATCCTCGATATATGGTATTCACAGTTGAGAACGTCGCATCAATTCGTTCCGTCTCATCTCATCACCGCTATGGCCGAACCTGCAGATCAGAGAACCATTGCCATCGAGATCCTAACGGCGATACTTCCCGCTATAATCGCCCATGGAGCTGAATTGAGCATGCTTCAAACCGAAGCCGCGATCGAATGGGCGGAGGAGAACATCTACGTCCCTACCGGGGTTCGCGGAAACAGGGGGGATTCCGATAAAGGCGAGAACTGGGTGGAATCGATGCTTCGTGGGCCTCCGGAGCGTATGCAGGATACATTACGAATGACACCACGTCAGTTTAAGCTACTATTGCGATGGCTTGAGAAAGAGGCCGGCTTCAATTGCGGATACGTGTCTGCGAGGGTCAAACTCGCCATCTTCCTCTACATTGTGGCCCAGAACGCGCCATGGCGCACGATACGAAACCATTTCGGTGTAGCGCTCCGAACCGTAATGAAGGCCTTCTACGAGGTGCTTGATGCCATAACAAAACACCTATACCAGGCTGTCGTCCGATTGCCACCTGATGATGAGGTGCCTATGGGGATTCAAGGCAACCCGGAGCGAATGCCGTTCTTTAAAGGTTGCCGTGGAGTGGTTGATGGCAGCCATATACCACTTGTTCCATTGGGAGAGGATCCGGAACCGTGGCGTAACCGAAAAGGCTTTATATCTCAGAATATCGTGGCCGCGTGCGATTTCCAATTGAACTTCACCTATCTCAGAGCTGGGTATGAAGGCTCCCTGAGTGACAGTACGGTCTTCAAGGGGGCAACAGAGGCCGATTTGCATGTGCCAGGGACCGATACCTACCTCGTCGCTGACGCTGGATATAATGATGCTTCAATTCATCAAGGCCGGCTCCTTACGCCATATCTGAACGTTCGCTACGATCTCAAGGAGTGGGAGCGAGAGACACAGCAGCCGCAGACTAAGGAAGAGTTATTCAACCTCCGCCATGCGTCACTTCGTAACGCGGTGGAGCGAACCTTTGGAGTGTGGAAGGGTCGCTTTCATATCCTACGTTCCCCACGACGGCTGCCAATACGAGCTCAAAGACAGCTGATATACGCCCTAGCCGCCTTACACAACTTCTTGAATCTTAGCGGCAGTAATCCGGATTTCGAATACAATAGATTAGAGGCTCGTGGCCTGCTGCCGGTCGAGGAGGACGTCGACAAGCTTCACCCACCTCGTGAGAGGGATGATGGTGCAACTGATCTCCGTCGACGCGATGAAATCGCGGAAAAGCTGTGGCATTCGTATCTGAAGAACCAGGCGGTGGATTTATCTGATACGACTGAGAGGTAGGGAGAGTGGAGGCCTTGGATAGGAAATGTGTAATTTTCTTGTATTATACTAAGTGTTGGCTTTTTCTACTCACCTTTTCACTGTTTCAGGTACTGTGCCTGTAGGTGCAGCTCTAAGGTGTATATCTAGTACGTACCTCCATGTTTTTATTTTCTATTCATAATGTATGGAGCACCTGAAAATTGTGATATAATTATTATTCCCCATGCATCTAGGCATAATGAGACACCCTATATACATACAACACATCACGGCCTCTTCCTACCCCCACCAAGATTTCCCATTCTCTCCTGTTCTTCCCGGAGAAGCCTTCGCAGCCAGGCTAGCCTCTGTTCTCGTCTCAAATTTATGAGAATCCTCGCGTTTGACTCCTCCCTAAAGCTAGAGATGATATCTAAGGTATTCTCCTCATTGAACTGGCCCCTAAAGTCGGTATCGAGTATTGCTATAGCCTCGTCCAGCAGCGCTCTCTGTTCTAGCAGCGGTCTCTGTTGTAGCTTCCCTAGCATTCCCATTGCCCTTTCAACTGTTTGCTCGAGGAGAGATGCCGATTCCATAGATACCTGTTGAAGCCGGTCCACAAACCGATCAGAACACCTCATTTTTTTGCTGCTTCCCTTCTCAGGGGTACTCTCAGCAGCCCGTTTGGTGGCTTCACGCCTCAGAGATCTGCCTCTAATGCTAGAACGCCCTCTCTGAGCTCCAGGTGACGTAGAAGCCCTCCCAGAGCTCATCGAACCTGAAGTTGACTCTCGTCGGTTTCGAACTTCGTCGTCATCACCCGCTTCGGCGCCATCCAGGTAGCTACCGTCACCACCACTGTCTGAATCTGGGCCATGGGCGTGGGGGTGCTCTCCAGTGGCCATTGGGTCGCCGTCGATGTCAATGAGGTGGCTAAAATACGGCGGTAAGGTGTCTCGGAAGATCACTCGGTCAGGGTGCTCCGTGAAGTAATCATCCTCGACTTCTGACTCGTTAATAGGGACACATTCGTTATTAAGGCCCCAGTCAGAGACAGAGCGGGAATGAGTCTTCCATAGGCGCCAGACCCGCTTATAGTAACCGAACTTATTACGGCAGGATTTGGGCGTCAACTCGCCACCACCGTGGTAGAGAGGTCTGATGGTGTTTACACAGGCGTTCCAGGTAGAAGCTTTGAAGCCAGATTTTGCTGCTTTGTCCTCTAAAGTGTGCTGGCGAAGGGTATCCATCAAGGCTTTAACCATCCGATTGTTCCAACGTACGTTGATCTGATTCCCACCCCTCACAGTAAAAGGTTTATGTCCCGACCCCGCCTTCTCATGAACTTGCACACTCGCTTCCGAAGGATTATGCGGTTGGAAAGGGCTCAGATCACTGTTTTCGATCGAATTGAGTGGTGTAGCACTCAGTAGAGATTGGCTGGATGACGTGGGAGAGCTCCCAGGAGCTTCGGAGAGGCCTTCCTGGGATGGGTTCCTCGGTTGGCGCAGAACAGCCTCGATATTCGTAACATTGTGTGGTTTCGACCCTGAGGTAGCTGGTGCGGTGGTTGATGGCGTTGTCGCAACACCATAGTATTGAGATGCCACCAATGGTACTAGCGATTGCGACCCTGACGGCCCTGTAATGAAGTTGACGGCCATCTGTAGAGCGAAGTAACTTATTATCTATGTAGACAAATAAATATGAACGCGTGACATAGTAATTACTAGGGGCGCCCGCAACTTGCCACTTCTTCCGCTCGTGGCCGAGTGATTTTTTTTGACCAACCACATCGCTGGATTCTGACGGGACGAAAATTTGTCCTCAGAAAGCCGCCAAGCCTAAAAGTCACGTGCACATTGTAGATGGCAGGTTCCCTGCACATGCCTCTAAGCTTTCCACCATCACCGGATGATTCAAAGTAACTTAACTCCTTGGATAAGTCTCTTACAGCAGTTGTCGGTGCAGGGTCATGTTTGGCGTCCTTGTGCTGATCTTATCTGTTCGAAGGGCAGAAGAAAGTTTGTTCCAGTGACCGGAGATAGAACAAATATTTACATTACTGACAAATTCTTAAAAAGATTTCATTAAATTTCAACTACTGCTAACGAAGCCAAACCGGAAACCCAACTTGTGCGTCTGAGTCAGTCAGCACACCAGATTAGTCAGATACCTGTACCTGGAAGTGCTGCATCTTGGACCCATTTAATACAATCATTAATATTTCCCACCATGTCAACAGTACAATCCTTGCTCCAAGGATCTCCCCTCTCAGAGCGACCAGTCAACACCCTTCCCTTGACTCCAATTACCGAACCTCGACCCAAGAAAGTCGCGAAACGCGCTTGGAAAGATCTCGAGCGCGTTGATGGAGAAAAAAGACCTGGCAAGAAGCCTAGAACGCCTGCACAGATTCAAGAGGAGCTCCCCCCAATTCATATACATATATTCAGACGGCATCGAGCCCCCTGAGGATGATTCCTACCCCCAACATCGACCTGCCACGGCACCAAAGGAAAAAAAGAGCAGGAAAAGGCCTTCGAAAGACCAGAAGATGGTGGTGATAAAATACTTCTTGAATGTTAAGTTTAGGCAATGGGATGACATCCTAGAGGACTATATATGGGTGCACCCTACAATAGACCAACTTAAAGTGCAATTCCCTCAATACCCCAGGAGTAATCTTGGCCGCTGGGTAGAGTCTAAGAGTATGGCAAAAATATGCAATTCAGCCACGCTGGACAAAGACGGACAGGGAGCATTGGACACCATACTGGCCGGAAATGGAAGAGCTCCTAGCTGAATTTTTGGAAAAGCGGGCAAAGAATACGATTATCAAAAGATGGTGGTTTAGGGAGCGGGCTCACGCACTCTTTGCGCAATGCTATCCGGAATACTCGGCTGCCTTTTGCTTTTCCCGTGGCTGGTTCTCTAGTTTCCTGAAGAGGAATAAAATCGTGAGCAGGCCCCTTCATGAAAAAAAAAAAAATGAAAATGAAAACATGCTCAGCATCACTGACATCAACAGTCACAAAAACTTCCAGTAGACACTACACGCTATGTTCTGAACTTTCTTCGAAGAATTCGGCGCTTATCTCAAGATTCTCAACCTCAATTCACTCTCACTAATGGATCTGAATTCATAGATCTTGTATGCCATGTCCCTCAGGCTGACGTGCCTAACTGGAAACGGCCACCTCCTGGCATGCATATGGCTGTTCCGAAGAACAGATTTCCCCCGAGTATGACACTCAACTACGACGAGACTCACATTCCTTTTGAGTACCTAGATGGTTGTACGTTGCCACCAAAGGCTCACATACAGTGGGAGGAAAGTCTGACCGCAGTGGATAGAATAAGAGACAAGCCACACTGATTTTGTATATCTTCGCGGACGGCATTCATCGAATACCTCCGAAGATCATCTTTCATGGGAAACCAACGGAAGCTGGAGGTCAGATTGAAGCCAATGAGAGTGTATTTTACAACCTCGATGTCACGGTTGCTTTCAATGACACAGCATACAACAATGAAAGCTTGACCATCGAGTGGATTAAGGAGGAGCTCGTCCCTCTGACAGGAGTCTCCACGGACAACCCTCTCCTTCTCGCTCTCGACTGTGCCGCGTTTCACAAGACGGATGAGATTCGAGCTCTCTTAAAACGCCATCACGTCGAGGTTGCCATGGTCCGGGTATGACAGGTCTTTGTCAACCTTTGGATACTCACATAAATAAAATTATGAAAGAGTATATGAGGGAGGCAACAGACAAATACTCAATGAAATGGGAAGAGTCAAACCCAACCAAAAAGTGGTCCGTTTCAGATAAACGGATCATGGTTACCCATGTCGTTGCCCAAGCTTGGAGCCGGTTGTGTGATGAAAGCCAGGTTGTAGTCAAGAAGTCCTTTGTCGATACTAGCATCTACCTCGCTGCCGATGGCTCAGAGGACAGCCTGATTAAAATAAAGGGACTCGGCCTCATTGTGGTGGGCGACTACACCATCAGGGACAGGGAGATTGAGGGGTACGAACACAGGGAGATCCCTTCGGCCGGGGACGACGACGTTGCTATCGATGCAGCGTTCCATCAGAGCGATGAGGACACCACTGTTATTGAACTGAAAAAACAGATCAAAGCACGTGGTCTGAAGGGCATCAGATCTTGTAAGAGGAAGGTTGATTATATTGCCTTACTGAGAGCAGCTGATGTTGCCCTCCAAGCTGTATTGGATGGGTTGGATGATCCTCATGGTGAATCATGATGATGGTACTGCTTTTTAGCTCCGAACAACACCAGCTTTGGGAGCTTTTTTGTACATAGATTGGGCTAGTTGTAGCACCACCATAACATTTCGCCTTGCTGCCACTTCCTCCTCTTTCCCAATAGACCACAATACTGTTCCCAGCGATTCGTCCTCAAAACCTTCCCTCTAACAACCATTCCAGCTTCGAGACAACGGTCAATAGGCTGACGGCAGCTCTCCTTCACCCAACCACAATGTACAAGGTCGTCGTCATCACCGATACCCCAGAGAGCAACGCCGGTAGGTATATTCGGGGAGGAAGGTTCTCGATGGGCAAGTTGATACTCTATACCCTCTTTAAAGCGGATTGAATCTTCGAAATCGTCGGTAACAACTAGGTCAGTGTTAAAAGGCAGGTTTGGAATACTATATTCCCCTAGTACTTACAGACGATTTGAACAGTGTCAGAAATCATGCCGTCAGTCTGAACGGCCATGTTGTCAATCTGGAGAAATCAAACGCGATAATGATTTGGAGGCAATTCAATTAACATTTCGATTTTGAGTGCTGGGTCAATTGGTGCTGAGTTAACTAACGGCAAACTAATGAAACAAACAATCAAACAAAACGGTGGATCGGTATGAAAACATGTACTGCACTAACACCTTACTAACCAAGCCAGCCGCACCTTGACCTATTTATGGTACTGATCTGCTAGCGTGCACGGACTGGCCGCGTCCCTTATAACCGAGAATATACGGTAGGCTTCTTGCCAGGTCTTTTTTCTCCATCAACGCGCTCGAGATCTTTCCAAGCACGTTTCGCGACTTTCTTGGGTCGAGGTTCGGTAATTGGAGTCAAGGGAAGGGTGTTGACTGGTCGCTCTGAGAGGGGAGATCCTTGGAGCAAGGATTGTACTGTTGACATGGTGGGAAATATTAATGATTGTATTAAATGGGTCCAAGATGCAGCACTTCCAGGTACATATGCAGCATGGGTACATCCATGTAGGCAGAATATTAACAACGATGAGAGTGTAGGTACTCCCGCAGGGTACGACTAAGACTTAATTAGGACAAGATTGGGAGTCACGAGCTAGGTATCAAAACATTGGCATTACCTCAATACAGCCCACTTATTTTCCGGGTATGGCGCAACGTATTTTCATATGGGCGGCAGCGTACCTCACCAGGAAGAGTCAAAGCTCGCTGGACGGGTCCGCCACGAAGCGGGCACCCTTCAGCCTCTGGGGATTTATGATACAGCCCCCTTTCCGTTTCCTTGGCGTGGATGGTGCCGCTCCAGGAAGGCTGCCAAGGTGGTATATGCAGCGCATGCCGAAGGAGTATGAAGGTTCCCAGTCTCCCATCCGGTACGCGAGGATGGAGACCTCTACCGCAACCAAGGACTGGACGGTAAACATCGACATGTCGCAGGCATTCGGTACCAGCGTCTTTCCTTCGACAAGACAAGAACCGTCGTACGCAAAATGAAAGGGGGAGGTAGTCGATAAGAATTCCGAGTCGACCTCGTCCTGCACCGACGCGAAGGTCGCCTTGACCTTGAGGAGGCCGTACCTGTTTGGGGGGGCGTAGGATTTGAAGGGCCCTGTTTTGAGGAGGGCGTCCAGTGATCGGTTGTACTCGGGGAGAGGCGAATACTGACAGTCCAGGCGTCGTAGGACTGTGCGGCCGAATCGAGAGAGTGACTCTCAAGATGACCGACAATCCACAAATGAGCCTGGGCGGGTTCGGTGTAGCCGGAGCATTTGTGACAGAGCCCGGAGTTTCCCGAGTAGCTGTCTTTCACCCACATGAAAGCAGTGGGATTGATATTCAACAGGTTATTTTTGAAGGTGGCGAAGGCATGACGACCTTTTGGCGGCGGCGGAGAAGGTGCAACCGGCACCTCAGGGGAAGTTGTTCGAGCCGACCGGCTCAGCACCTCTGACGAGGAAGGAGATGGTGGAGAGGCCGTCATATCTATGTAGATAGAAAGAAGGTAGTTGTGTGATGGAGACAGAAATTATGAAAAAAAATTTTGTGCCGGCCGACAAGCGTACAATGTATCCGACAAGATGGCACCGGGCAATTACCTGCCTCTCTACTAAAGTGAGATCATCGAACACAGATGGTCGATGTTGGCAGAGAGATTTGTTCACCCAATTGGCACCGGAGAATTTAGGTACTGACAGACGTCCATTGGCCTCCAAGTCATGGCCACAGTTATTGCAAAGAGTAACACCGTCGTCGTGGACCGCACAGGAGTCCAACTCGTGACGATTCTCTAAATCTATCAACCTTTGTTGGGAGTAAAGAGAGACGGGGTCGGACTGGAAAGAGCCACCGCAAATACCGCAAGGTGAACGATTAGCACACCAATCTATGTGGCTTTGATAGTCATTGTAACGCTGACGAATATTGTCCTTGGTGATTTCAGGAGGGAAATTCTCAGTAGCAGTTGCGAATCGAGGG
>NPHW01004333.1:0-14675 GCA_002240705.1 Elaphomyces granulatus
GAGCTATGCTAGACGTTGGTATGCCAGCAAAGGAAACACAAGAGAAGCAAGCGCCAGAAGGTGACCGAAATATGTATCATATCTAGATGGACCGGATGGCTGAGGCCAAATCGGAGTAACAACATAATAATAATAATACAGAGGTTGAGTTGAGAGAAGGGCCCGGCTGACCTGACTACCTTCAAAGATGGCCAGATGGCCAGATGAAAGAAGGATATGTAGTAATATTGGAAGGAATGAGATTATATTCTCCGGAAGAATGGAAGATTCAAGTCCTAATAGTTACGGACGACGGATAGAACAAGTATGATACTACATACTCAGTCCTCCAACCGCGTCCGCCAGCCGCCCGCTCCCTACATAATAATCATAGAGCAACTATACAAGATGGCTCCGGTCCGATATGATAGAATATGTAATAAATAATAAAAAGCCGACGAGCGGCCTGTGGTATGATAGATTATATACAGGAATATATTGATTGTATGTACATACATACATACATACATACATACAACTGGAGATCAGTCATAATGGAATAGCAATGATGCTTGCGTGATTAGGTAGTTAAACTGTACGGCCGGGCAGCTTCGAAGAAAGAATATTTCTCATCGATGATAGACAATAAAAAGAAGACGTGAAAGAGACATGAGAATAGGGGGCATCCAAAAGGTAGTTAGTATATTCATTCATCACCCTTAATTTGAAATTGAAACTTCCGGCCATCATCAATATTGCTTCCACATTGTAAACCATACATACAGTACATGAAGTCAGTTTTCACCGTTTTCGTTAATACAAAGGGGTTTTGTTTAATTATGAAAGAAAAATATCACAATGTTTTTTGAAAGCCAGGAAGGACCGGGAAGGATGGTGAGGCCATTAACATCTTCCTCAGCCAAATAAGAAAACATCCAAGGGAGATTGGGCTTGGGGGACTCAACCATTAATCGTTAAGACGAGTCAAAGATATTGTTGGAAAGAAATTTTTATATTGCTCTTCCATACTCATAGTCATCATATGGCGCGTGCGGCCATTGAGATGTATTACTCCGCTGGGGAGTCAGTCTGCGTGGAGGTGGACGATCCCCATGCCCGTTGGACGGAGGTGTGGTAGAAGCCCTGGCAAAACCGTTTGATGGCAATCTGTAGCCGTTCCCAGAGGAAGGAGCGGTGGTAGAAGGCCTGAAAAATCCGTCCGAGGGCAACCTGTAGCCGTTCTCAAGGGGAGGAGCGGCGGTAGAAGGCCTGGTAAACCCGTCTGACGGCAACCTGTAGTCGTTCTCAAAGGAAGGGGCGGTGGTAGAAGGCTTGACAAAACCGTCTGACGGCAAACTGTAGCCGTTCTCAATGGGAGGAGCGGTGGTGGAAGGCCTGGAAAACCCGTCTGACGGCAATCTGTAGCCGTTCTCAAAGGAAGGAGCGGTGGTCGGAGGTCTGGGCGGTAGCCGTCCGTGGCCGTAGCCATTCGAGGGCGAAGTAGTAGAAGGTCTGTGAAAGTATGGCGGCGGCGGTCGCTGCTGGCCATACTCATTAGAAGGCGAAGTTGTGGAAGGTCGCATTAAATTCTGACGAGATGTTTGAACACGAGGGTTTGACATATTTGAGTTAAACGCCATGTAGACGCCATTTCTTTGTGGGCCAAGCGGCGCGGAGCTACCGCTGGCAGGAAGAGGCCTGATAGGATCCCCTTCAAATCGAGGTACATTGACATCTAGGGGTGGTAACGTCCGAGATGGGGGGCGGCGACCGGGTCTGTCCATTGGCGGCGGGCCTGCAGTTGAACGGCCCTGAGCAGTGGCCGGCCGTGAAATCGATGTATAGGATCCAGGCGTATGAGATCTAGGAAATGGGGGGTTCTCTGCAATTGGCGAAACAGGATATTCCGCTGAATATCCCATTATTGCAGCATCTCCAACCAAAGCGGCCGAGTCCGAGAAAGCAGAGGATTGCGTTGTAGCCCTCATCAACGGCGGTTTGTCATCGAAACCTACATTAGGAAGGGTTGGTTGGTGAAACGATTCTAGCTTCTCATCGGGTGCGGCTGTGCCTGGGCGAGAATACGGTGGTAGAGTGGTTTGAGTGGTCTGTCGCGACAAGGACGGATTTGGCAGCCTGTCATCGTAGAGTTTCTCCAAAGAGGGAAGTGTTGGAGCCTTTTGCAGTGGCCTGGGAGCGCCCCCAAGGTCGTCCGTCTGATTGGGTCTCCTGTCTTGTAGAGCAAGTCCTTTTGCTAGTGCCTTGTTCACCTTCCGCTTGACGATACGCTCCAGCCGAGTGTTGATTTTCCGACGGCAATAACGCTTGAGTGTGCCGTCTTCGCTAGGAATATGATGGAATAAGAACAGTAAATAGAGCACAACGGACAACAGCAGACACAGAGCGGCGAAGACCCAGATAATTAGCGTGAAGAGCATTCCCAGCAAGACGAGTGCTTGTTGAATATTCTTGTCGGCAAGGACTTTTATATTGAGAAAAAATTGGGCGACGGGCGAGGTGCCGTTCGGCGCGGCATGTCCGCCCTCGGGGATGAGATTTAGCTTAGCCACTGAATATAAAGTTACAGCATTGACAACCTGGCGGGGGCCATCCGCAAAAACGATACGCAGCCAGGCTATATGGCAATTAGCACCATAAATCTCACAGCGGAAACACTAGTGCTTACCTTCAAAGGAAAAATATGAGAACAGAGCCACGTAGTCGGCGCCTTTCTTACTCTTCGTGAGCTCTGCATAGACCAGGAATCTCTTCCAACCTCGACCTTGCTGCCCAAATCGAATGCTTTGCACTCGAACTGTCAGAGGGTCCAGGTAACTCTCCGCAACACTGTCCGACTTTATTACGCGTATGGTACGCAGCCATCTAAAAGCGAGAAGAACAAATGATACAATAATACAACCCACAAAAATCCACCGCGAGATATTGAAAGAAATCGCCGGGTTGATCTGACCAGCCCAGTGGGAGAAGATGAGCAGGTTGATAGCCGTGAAGGTATCCACTGCATAGACCGCAACAGAAATAAATAAAAGTATCCATAGGGTGGCATAGGAAAGAGGAGTCCAGCAGGACCTTGATTGGAAATCATCAAGATTCTTACATTCGAACGCTCAGCATCTGAAACATGAAGAGGGACCTAAAACATCCGGGATCACTTACTATATAGCCCCATTTCTGCTCCGCTTTCATATTCCCAATCTTTTCCCTATCCCCGCAACACAACATTTTGGTATGATAGATTATTTGGTCCTGCCACGGCGATGATGCCTGAAGAACGAAGGGTAAATGCGACCGCAAGAATAAAGAGGTCTCCGCAGGCACGCTTTTATGGACTTGCCGTTATGGGAAAGTCACGACTGATGGCCAGCCACGAATCGGACGTCAGATTGATCAAGGAGCGTGGGTGTTGAAAGTAGAAGAATGATCTGTCGCTTTGGTGCTTAATTCATGATAGTGCGCAGTGTATTCTCTCTCTCTGCATGATTTTGCGATTATGTCCGACCAAGCGATATGTCGGCATTGGGACCATCGATCAAAAGGATCAGAATGAGTGATTGACGTGGTGTCTCTACGCCGGAAGGCGTGGTGAGGGGCTACTCTACTCAGCCAGCTGAATATTGAAAATGAGAGGGCGCATTGAGAAAGAAGAATAATAATAAATGGATGGACAGCTACTCTATAGCGTAAAGTTGGGGACAGAGAATCAACAGTAGTGATGAAACAGCAAGACAACAAGCGTAACGAGTGAATTGGCGCGATGAGAAAGTTGAATGATGAATGAGAGGCTGCGGGTGAAGCTGCGGGAGATCATCTTGAAACAGGCCCCAGATCCCAGATAGGATAAGTTATACCTTGGTGCCTTGGGCTCTGTCTAGTATAGGAGAAGTTTGCCGCCGTATCATGGTTTTATCCCTCACTTAGTAACAAAACTAATCTCGGAAAAATAAAAGAGGGACCACTGAGAGACAAGTGAGCACATATACTTTAACTATAACTAGGTACATAAGGTAGACACACTCACTGAGTGATATGAACGATCTTTTATAAGTACTCTCGAGTCTTTTGCTTGAACAGGGTTAGTGAAGCTTTGACCTCACCATTGATTTTAGCCTAACTCAATTTAGACCGGGGAGAACTAACCACATATGTCATAGCTCCACATGATATATATGTATACTTTGATCATCTTATCATACATGTAGGTATATATGATATGCATATATGTACAGCTCTGATCTAGGCTGACAAAGGGCGACGCGGTGGGGAAATTCTCATGCATCGGTTAAGGCCGACTTCCGCATTCGACATCGAGATCTGAAGCTTCTGATTCCGAGCTTCGAGGTCCAGAACCTGCTTGTTAAGACGAAGTTGGTCGTTGGTGTGCGCCAATTTCTCCGCTGCCAGCTGCGTCCTCAAGCGGTCAACCTGTGCCTGGATGGCCGCGTCCGTCGACTCCCTGACCCCCCCCAGCTTCTGAAGCTGCTCCTTGAGGTCGGCAATCTCGGAAAGTTGAGTCGCCACCGTCAGCTCGCTTTTCGTCAATCCACGTTGGAGGGCAGACACGTCAACCAACTTTCGCACGGGGATCTCCTGGGAAACCTGGCGTTTTTCTTCTTCAAATACCTCCAGGCGGTCTTTCGTGAACGACAGGTCGATGCTAAGGCTATTGAGCTCTTCCTGGCTCTCCCGCAGCTCCCGGTCCGCCTTCTCCAACTGTCCTCGGAGATCCGCCCGTTCTCGAGCAAAAGCCTTCGCCTGGGACTCGTTGTCGGTATCTGAGTTGAGTTCGATGGCGCGGCATTTCGCCTCGAGCGCACTCTGCTCTTCTCGGCGGGACACCTCATACAGCTGACTCTGCGCCACTGCTTGCCTGGCGAGGGTCAGGTCTTGTTGGAGTCGAGCGAACACGTCGTTGGCCTCGGTTTTGGCGGCGGTGAACTCCGCCTGGACAGTGGCGACGTGGGCCACGGCCTGGTCGCGTTCCTGCCCAGCCATCCGCATGGTCTGATAGCCGGCCATGATGTTGTCATGCGAGACCTTCAGGTTGTCATGCGATGCCTTCAGGTTGTCATGCGACTCCTTCAGGCTGTCATACGATGCCTTCAGGCTGTCATACTTGATGCCACTCTGCCGACATTTCCCTACAGCCCTCTCCAACGCGGCCTTGGTATCGGCCAGGCTGGACTCACTGGTGGTGAGTTGATGCCCTCGTGTTGAGACCTGGGCCCTGAGAAAGGCAAACTCGGTGCGAGAGGCGATGGCGGCGTCGTCCTGGTCGGCCAGCTCCCTCTGGAGCATGGCCACCTTCTCGGTCAGGGCGCTCGACGTATCAGCTCCTGCCCGCTCTACCTGGGTCAAGTCGTGCTGGGCCAAATCCAACTTCCTGGTCAGTTCGACAACTTCGAGACGCAACTCGGTGTTGGTCGGGTCGGTCTGACGACGGAATTCCTCCTGCACGATATGGACCTCCGACAAGCGCCGGTTGGCCTCCCGGGAAGCTTGAAGCATCTCCTGCATGATGCGGAGGGCATCACTCCTCCTGGCCAGCTCCTCCTTGCCGTGCACCAAAGCATCCACCAGCTCCCGGATGATGGGCACACATTGGTCGACGAGGCCCGGGTATTGGCTCAGGAGGCTCTTGTAGTTCTCGCACTCCTCTCGGAGAATTGTCAACGTGTCCTCGGGTTCGCTGTGTGATTGGGTTATCCAGACAGCCACGAAATACCCGGCGGATAAGCAGGTGCCGAGAACCAGACCTGCAAGCGCGCAGATTATCCCGGGAAGGTAATTAATGTCGTCGTCGTCGTCAATAGGCGAGGCGTACCGGTCTTGAAGCCATGTGTTCCAACTGATAGCGTCATATTCCCCAAAACACGTGCTGATCTGGTGCCACTCTGTTAGATCCGTTATTCCTGCATTGATGAATTGGTCGACGGCGTTGACGCAAGAGACGGTCAGTTCTCCATGCTCCGCGGTCCATCCCCCGATGAACCCGTAAAGATAGAGGGTGGCTGGCTTCAAGAACACGGCGTATGCCGCCGTGACGACCAGCAGCGTGAAGATGATGCGGAGTGTGGCAGCGCGTCTTCCCAGCTGATAGTACACAAAGCCCGTGAGGAAGCCGAGGACGGAACGCACACAACGGAGGATGATCCACAGATTGCCAACCATGATTGATACGAGGCACAAGGCTGCAAAGACGAATGCGGCCATGGTGGAAGTGTCGAGGATCAAAAAGCGAGCAAAGCATCGGTCAAGGAAATCCACCTTCATGTCGGCAAAGATGTAGTCAAAATGACCCTCATCTCCAAAGAGATATGCCATCTCCAGGTCGTGGTTGCTTATCATTTTTTGTCCTTGTTGTTGAGGGAGACGACTTCCAAGTGATAAAAGGTTTTCGTGACGAGAGAGGAAGAGAGAATAGCGAAGGAAAAGCAGAGAGCAGACAGCAGACAGCAGAAGATGTGTAATAATGGTTAACAGGTATTGAGAGCTCACTATGTCAGAGGAGAGGAGAAGAAGGAAGGAAGGAAGAAAAGATGGGAGGGGAATGGAATTGATATAACCTGAGATATGGGTAGTTCCTTTTAATAAAGAAGGGTCCCTTTTTTTGATTTACTACTAGGTATGTCTGGATATAACCCGATGAGATATGGGTAATTCCTTTTTATAAAGAAGGGGTGGTGTACTACTATTATGTCTGAGGGGAGAAGAAGGGGAGGATGAGATATGGGGAATTCCATTCAATATTCTAAAGAAGTGGTGGTGGTGTGGGTAATAATACCTTGATTGATGGATGGATATATAGATGATAACTTCACTATTTCCTGTGTATGATATATATGATATGTGAATTGAGTGTTATCCTATGTATCGCTTCTTCTTCAGAGAGAGATCATGATCATAATATCCTTCTTATTAAATATAAAGACCTCCGTGAAAACAAACAAAAAAAAAGGCATTCTTCACTCATAACATCTCCACCTGCATAGGGCATAAAATGTGAACTGTATATACCTATCATAGCTTGTTTGTTGGATTATGCCAACTTGGATAATTATGTAATGAGTACAAAGCCACTGTTTCCTTCACATTATTGGGGGCGGAAGAATGAAGAATGGACACAACCTAGAAACAAAGAAACAAATAATTTTATTATTGTCCGGATATCCAGGCGGACTGGTGCGTGTCAACATCAAAAAAAAAAAAACAGCTGCCTGAGTCTGGACTACCAATGTTTGGATTTCTTATCCTTATCATAGCTTGCCCGTTCACATCATATCGCTTTCCCTTTGAGGACTATGTATTATGTCAGGACTAATGTTTGAATCTCTTATCCTTATCATAGCTTGATTGCATATGCAGATCATATCGATCGGGGAAGCAGATTTCGGGTGGAAGGCATGGGAATTTGGACCATTTGATGTTTAGAGGGTGTGAATTACGATCTCCAGTAGATCTGCTCGGAGGATTGACAGAGATGATAGACCTACAGGTCAAAGAAATAAAGGAGGGTGACAGATTGGAAGAGAGTCTGCCAATATATTTGATGGAAACCAGTGGTCGCCCTAGTCAAACATCATGCTACAGAAAGAATATACTATGCCACCCTGCAGACAAGAAAAGAAAATCCAAAGGACAAGTCACGGCACGCTCAAGATGCGACAAAAACCAGATCTATGACTAATAAACAGGCTTTCAAGCAGAGCTCCTTGTCATTCAAAGGGACTTCAAGGCTTGCGCTTAAATAAAGCCCCCGACACGATCACCCATGGCTGTGAACGTACGGTATGTACATGGATTTGACATTAGGCTTGCAATGGATCGACTGTGTGTCTCAGTATTCAAGTGTTTGCTGGATGGCATCATAAATCCCTACCCCGAGTAAAACGATGGATCAGCATCCCAAGGCCACCACGATTATCTGGAGAAAGAGTATGCTTACTGGTTACATCGGGCAGAATGAACGGCTCATAGGACAAGCCGGTGTGCGTGCTCCAGCCGGCCACCCGCTTGACAGGGGCCTCGAGTCGTAAAAAGGCGCCGGCCTGAATGGTTGCGGCCACCTCCGCCCCTACGCCGTAGTTGACCATGCTCTCGTGGACCACCACTGCCCTCCCGGTTTTCTTGACACTCTCTAAGATGGTCGGCCGGTCCCAGGGGTAGATGGTCCGCAGGTCGATGAGCTCAATCTCGACGCCATTCATGGCCTTTTCTGCCGCTGCGATGGCGGCAGAGCAGAGATAGAGTGGCTGGCCATAGGAAATCACGGTCAGATGTTTTCCGAGCTTGATCACCTCCGCTTTACTCAGGGGGATCGTGTAGGACTCAATGGGGACGTGTTCGACGGCGGCCCGGTAGAGAACCTTGGGTTCCATGAAAATGACGGGGTCATTGCATTCGAGGATCGCGGACAGGAGGAGGCCCTTGGCCTGGGAGGGAGAACGAGGCATGACGACGCGAACGCCCGGGACGTGAGAAAACAGGGACTCGGGGGACTGGGTGTGATAGCTAATGAGAACGGATCAGCACGGCCCTGAAACACTCCCAGACGGGGCTCAAGACATGGTGAAGGCTCTCCCCGTACAGTGCACCGTGCCCGACGGCTCCGCAGGGCATCCGGACGACCAAACCACCGACGTTCGCACCCGTTGTCCCTTCTCGATAGCGAAACTTGGCGGCCTCGTTGACGACCTGGTCAAAGGCCGGGAAGACGTAATCGGCAAACTGAATCTCGGCGACTGGTCTCATGCCCTCTGCGGCGGCACCGATGGCAAATCCCACAATGCCCTGTTCGGTCAGCGGAGTGTTGAAAACTCTCTCGGACCCGAACTCGGTCTGCAGGTCCATCGAACAACGGAACACTCCTCCAAAGGCGACATCCTCACCGAACAGGATGACCTTCTCGGAAGTCGACAAGGCCGTCCTCAATGCCGCATTGATCGACTGATAGAGGTTCAGACGCTTCGTGCTGGCCGACCGCGGAAACTCTAGGGAGGTAGCCAGTGATGAAGGCGTATGATGCAGCAGCGGCGTGGTCTTGTAGTCGATGGGCACATTGAGGCGGGCCGAACCGGAAGATGCGGAGGATGCGGAGAACCAGCGGGGAAACGATCGTACCACCGTGCGAGAAGGGAACATCGCTCGAATGACTGGTCCTCATGAGATATTGGTCTGTCTCTGAGGTGGGATGTCTGGAGAGGAAAGATGGGAGTATCATCGTAGTTACTCATGAGAGGACTGTCCTAATATATACATGTATGTAGATAGAAGAACAAACCTCCGTGGATAGCCGTTGGTCCTATGATATGACAAAGGCTTTGGCGGCCTCGGAACTCAGGCATGAACTCTTTTATCTACCTTTGTCGACTGCCAGATTCCTCAGGAATCCGCGGGCTTGGCGTTCGTATTTTACATCCCGATACATGTAGAGTGTATATATGTACCACTTCCATATCATCTATGTACTATGATAGTATTAAGCTAAGCTGGAACCGGTATCGGGATGTAAAATACGGGCGCCAAGCCCACAGTCCTGAGAAATCTGGCACTCGACGAGGTATGACCAACAGTTGCTTTCTTGCTTGAGGGAAGTGGCTTTTATCAGTCACGTATGAGAGGAGCTAGTACCTACCAGAAGTGCCTACAAACTGTATCATACCTGAGGCAGAAGTTGGTACCTGAGGTGTAGGTAGGTATGTAGGTTAAAATAAGAATCATAAATGGATATCATATACCTCCGATAAACGGACTAATTAATGCACTAAAATAGGTAAGATCCAATAATGTGATGGAATTGTTATCTGTAAGTAGTACAATGGTGGGTAGGAAGCTTTGGGAAAGCCAGCAGTTTGGTAACTTCTCCGACTTTTAACAAGGCAGCAAAGCACCATCATAACTAATAACTCACTTTCTTGTGCCACACATCCTCATTATTAATAGTACAGTAGTATTTCACCTTCTCTTCAATATTCTCATTCTTCTTTATCCCGTTCTTTCTAGCTTCAGTGGTGGACAATCGACAGTGGAATCTACTTTACCCAAACAAACACATCTAAAAACAAACCCGGTCACTTTAACAAACCCGGTCACTTTAACTACATCTTACTTTCACCACCCGCTTTCCTTGTATAGTACGTCATTCTCCTGGAGTAACTGACCAACTGACCCTGGCCACTATAATGGACGTATCGGCAAGATAGGAGTTGATCGATGCCCCCTTGCTTGTAGCCCCTATCACAAATAATGACCACGTCGCGATCGAGTCTATACGCGTCCGTCCGGCCAGCTACCTTGGGGTTGGCAAAGGTGCTACTGCTGGCCATCGCACATCTACCTCGCATGTCTGCTGCTCCGATTTCCCTCCATTGTCTCCTAACACAGTCGGGTGAGGGCGAGCCGCCAAGTGATCCTAGCTTATGGCTCCATCTGGGGGTGGCAGCCGCTTTGGTCTTGATGGGAGGAGCCTTTGCGGGTCTGACAATTGCATTAATGGGCCAGGTGAGAGCAAACTGAAGAGATAGATGGAACGTCGTGAATTCGACGTCGCTAACCACGTTATTCTAGGATGAAATCCATCTGCAGGTCATCCAAACCTCCGGGGAGGAATCGGAGAAAAAGAACGCGGCCAGCGTGCTTGGCCTGTTACGGAAAGGGAAGCATTGGGTGTTGGTGACGTTGCTGCTCAGTAACGTCATCACGAATGAAACACTGCCCATCGTCCTGGATCGTTCACTAGGAGGCGGCTGGCCGGCCGTGGTGGGGAGCACCGTGTTAATTGGTAGGCACCCAGCACAATGGGATCGAAGTCCCCCTCTCAGGATGCTAATGGTGAGAGGGCAGTCATCTTCGGAGAGATCGTCCCCCAGTCAATATGTGTCCGGTATGGACTTCCGATCGGGGCCTGGATGGCTCCCTGTGTTCTCGTCTTGATGTATCTCATGTCACCGGTCGCCTGGCCCATCGCCAAGCTGCTCGACAAGCTTCTCGGGAAGGACCATGGAACCATCTACAAGAAGGCCGGGTTGAAGACATTGGTCACTCTACATAAAACCCTGGGCGTGGCCGGCGAACAGTTGACTTCCGATGAGGTGACCATCATCAGTGCCTGTCTCGACTTGAAGGACAAGTCCGTTGGAAGTATCATGACCCCGATGGAGGATGTTTTCACCATGTCAGCGGATACCATCCTGGACGAGGCAACCATGGACCTCATGCTCTCGCAGGGCTATTCCCGCATCCCCATTCGCACGCCAGATAACCCGGCAAATTTCGTGGGAATGCTGCTGGTCAAGATGCTGATCACGTACGACCCAGATGATTGTAAGATGGTGGGAGATTTTGCGCTCGCCACGCTTCCGGAGACCCGCCCGGAAACAAGCTGCTTGGATATTGTGAATTACTTCCAGGAAGGAAAGTCTCACATGGTGCTGGTGTCAGACCATCCCGGTGAGGACTACGGAGCTCTGGGGGTTGTCACTTTGGAAGATGTGATCGAGGAGCTGATTGGCGAGTATGTGGCTGCAATCATGGCTTGATATCCTGTTTCCGTTGCTGACCGGCTTTCCCCTTTGCAGAGAGATTATCGACGAATCCGATGTATTTATCGACGTCCACAAGGCCATCCGGCGGCTGGCGCCTGCTCCGAAATCACGATTCCCGAAGGGACGGATCGTGGAGGAACCTCCCTCGCGCCTGATGAGCTGCCAGGAAGATAGTCTAGCGGAAGGGAGCAACGGTGCGCCCTTGTCTCGCACGGTTAGTGGTGCCTCAGGCCGTCGGAGATCGAGCATCGGTCCTCAACCGTCAAAATTCTATTTTCGCCACCGGAACGGAGAGGTCAAGCCCGCCATCCCAAATGACATGGTCTCCAAGCTAGGAGCAGAGGAAATTCGGGAACACCTCAGGCATCTGGGCCCATCCAACCTCGCGAGCAGACCACGGCGAACACGTTATCATAGTGTCAAAATTAAACCCGGCCTTTCCCAGACATCTTCCGAACTGGGACAGCGTTTGTTGGAACCAACGGGGGATCAAAGTGAACCCGAAGAGATCGCCTCGCTAGCTAAAAAGGCCGAAAAAGGAGTCGAGGTGCAGCCGGAATCTCACGAGTACGCGGTTGAGGACGGGGATGAAAGCCCCGATCTTTTCATGGACCAGAACAACACAAATAGCGCCGCATTGCTTGTTGACAATGACTCCACGGTAGCGACCACTGCAATTGAGGATCACGCCGTCAACGCCAATCGTGCCTTTCGTAATGGTGGAACCGGCCATAAGAATTCGTCTTGGTCATATGCCCGCTCCTCTGATTACACGAAGACTCCCCCCCGCGTCACGGGCCCGACCCGAAGCGGCAGCATCACCGAACAGATTATTGACGTCAATGGCATTCGAAAAGTGGTCCTCCACCCGACAAGCAGCAGCTCTTCGGATACCGACAGGGCAAATCAGTCACACTCGACTGGCAATGACGATAATGACCCCACCGATTCTGAGACTCCTACCCGTGCCCAAAATTTCACAAATTCTCAGGGCGGGAAGAAGAAACGCAGAAGGAAGAAAAGGTCTAGTCGCCATAAGGGTATTGATGGATCAGATGCAGAGCGAAGGCCGCTCCTACAGTAGGTGGCTTGTCCTGTACGATGAGCTATGCCACCGACCCCGGTTTGCCCTTTTTATTTTCTCTTTTTCAGTTCCATTTCGCCCTCCCCCTTTCCGCCTTCTATAACAGCGTAACCACTCTGCGGGTCAGGGCAAATATTACAGATGTGATTTTCTGTTCTACTGTTTTCGCTGGATCAGCAGTTAGGTATTAATAAACAGATGGGGTTAATGTTAGGTCCCGAACAACCGCAGAAAAAGATGAAACTGAACTGAATTAAGACTATCCCTTGCAACAACCGACGATGATGAAGCAGGCACTTAGTATTCACTAGTATGGTCTCTGTAGTCGGCTCTTTGCTTTTGCATCTCGGAGCGCTATCTTCAATAGATTTATTTAGCCAGGCAGTTTAATATCATTACCATTTACTTCGCCTCATATAGCACAACCACAGAAAATAAAGCATTGAATGCATTTTTGTAGGAGTCTGAATCTGACAGAATCTCCTTTCTATACTTTAGTACCTACATAAGGTACAGGACTGAACAAGAATTGAACGGCGAAGAAACCGCCTATTTAACATTTGAACTCCATTAGCCAAAATGAATGAGCGTAATAATCCATCCAAAACAATCGTGTCTCGTGATAAAACGATCAAATCATGAGTCATGACGGATTAGTTATTAGTACTCGCATGGCCAATATTGTGAACTTCATGTGACGACGGAATGTTCTTGCTGGAGAGCCGAGAGCCCCAATGGTCTTCAGTGCATCAGTGCATTATATATATTATCGGCAGAGAGAACCAACCCGGGGTCCTCTGAAAGATGAAATAAATCGCCTTCACTTCCCTGGCCGTCAACCGCCTTAGCTTGGACTGTCAAAGGAAGGCATCTTATAGCCGTCCGTTCTTGTTGCCATTGAGCTGGAAGCCTCCATGGTACGAGCTCGCTGATGACCAGATCCTCCAGGGTGACAATATTACTGCTCCATTGCCCGTTGGTCAATACTCTGGATAAATCGTGTCTAGTCAGCAAGACACGCGGCACGTTTGAATTATATGTAATAGCCGGTTCCCCTCCTGAGAGGGGAACCGGCTATTCAATGTTAGTATGTAGGTATGTACTTACAAAATGGCCGGATGGAGACCCGCCGGCGAATTATATCAAGCCGAATAACATTGGAATCAACTGGCTAATAATAGCTATACAAAACCGACTGGGCCTTCCTATCAAAGACAGCGTGTCCTTAGATCCGAGTGTTGCTGCGTGTCGGACGAAAGCATCGCCCCATCCGTAGAGTACTAAATCAACGAATGCAGGCCATCGAGATTTGACCGGGTTCCATCAAACAGCTATCATATCATAGGGAAGCCACCACCTGTTTTTCGACCCCTTGCCCTGGCGAATCCGTAGACATTCCCAAACACAGCTGACATTCCGTCCTGATGTGGGTTCCTAGTGGGTCGTTCGTGGTTCTATATATCAATATGTGTCTGTCTTTTTTTTGGCAAACTACTATGAAATTAATGGCATACTCAGTGTAGGCACCATTGCGATTTGGGTGTCAGCCACCTCTTTCCAACTATTACCTAAGGCTCAGTTTGACAAGCAGTTATAATTAGCTAGCCTATAGACCTGTAGCTATAGCTATATATATATATATATACTTGGCTTGAAACAGATCGATCAATAGAAAGCGTACCAGCATCATCATGGCGAGGATAGAGATCAATTCCTTTATCAGAAGTGATCCCTGGTCAAAGAGGAACAAAACAAATAGACTTGTCCCCTTTCTGATAGCCTATAGGCTATCATAGTTCAGTTTCCTCTGAGGTAAGGCTAGCTACTTTGCATCGATTTTTTTTAGCGTACGGTGCATCAAGTCACGCTGAATTTGAAGGTGTTTACTTCCGCCCCAGAAATCGTCTAGTCTGTTTACTACAAACCAAAGAAATTTATTCATTCTCTTCTGAAATCAGAGAAACATGACTAGAGGTATGTACAGCCACAGGTCTGCTTTAGTCTCAGAAGCTCAGACCAATGCATTCTTTTTGGTTTTGGACTCCTTCGAA
>NPHW01004336.1:0-13624 GCA_002240705.1 Elaphomyces granulatus
CTCGTTATTCGAGGTTTCCTTCAATGCTATGGCATTGACTTTATGGAAACGTTCGCCCCTACAGCCTCTCTGGCTGCATTATAATTACCTGCAAATAACTAGAATTCTGTGATCATGTGACCTAGCTAGAGGTATATAGTCTACTTAGTACTTATACACAATCCACTACCTATCAATATATAACTAGTAAAAATGTGTGCTTAATCATATGCACATCTATACAAACCACTCTACGTGTAGGGCTTCTTCTGGGCCCTGGCTCATTAATAATATTCAAGCTCCAATTCATGTTCCTCCAGGCCTACAGAGCCCCATTGGGGGCGATCACTTGTGTGTAGTTATAGCTGAGCTCGCTGAGGTCCAGATATCCAGAAGAAAGGGCATATCATAGCTTGAACCTTAATTATCTCCCGGCGGGGAACTTTATTTTATGTGGATGAAATGTTACTAATCCAATTCCAACTATTAAGGAAGGGGTGTTTTTTATCCTTAAGAGTGTCATTTTAAAACGCATGGTACATTACATGGTTATTTTTCTCAATCTAGTGACTCATCAAGCACTAGTTCTCGAAGTTGGTCATCTCGAGCCCAGTCCACTCCACTGCTAACGATAGTGGCACTGACAATTGCCTTGATCGTATCCCACTTCGCCTTGCTCCTCTGTCTGTCCGCCTCAATTTCTTGCAGTTGTTCTTTGATGCTTGTGTCTGAGATAGCATCTCTCCATGACTGGTCTTCCTTCGTCAAGTCAAGCATTGTGCGAGTCAGTTCCTGATTCGTCTTGGCCACTTGTCTGTTTTCAACCTCTGCGTTTGAGAGCGCTTCTAGATTTGCAGCGCGCATGGTCGCCAAATTTTCGTAGATAAGAGCTAGCACATCCCGCCGGTTGATAAGAGGCAGCAACTTCCTGTAAATACCAGTTAGTCCCAGCCACATCCAGACACAGAAGTGAAAGCGATATTCACCGATGTGCGGGCGTGCTGGCCCTTAGATGCACTGCTTTCAGAGTAGGATCGCTCATTAGAACGGTTTCGATTGCCTTCTTCCTAACGGTGTAGGTGGCCCGAACCTCCAAAAGTTCCCGCTCCGAGACACGGAGCTGTTCATCGATATCGATGTCGACATTTTCCTCAGACGATTCTTCCAACTCTAAAAGATGATCTCCGGGTCTAGACTTGAGCATTGCTACCATCACCAAGGTCCATATTAAAGGAGTAAACGAAAGACAGTGAACACGGACCTTGCTCCAGCACAGCTTGTTTCAGTGCCTGTTCTTGTATCTGGTCGTACAATCGAAGGATTAACTTCTCTTTGTCGGACCACGATGCAACATCTCGGGGATCATCTGTTGCAAGTGCTAACAGTGCAGCCTCGCCATCTTCAGCAGCAACACTGGCATTGGATTGCGCGGTGCTTTGTTCATCTTCATTGGATGCCATGGATCAAGGCTGCCGTGACAGAGGTTTTGTGCACCTGTGATTCGAAAGAGGATTTCTCGTGGGAGGAGTCGCAGGACGGTCTAAAGTTGAGGTCCTTAAACTTTGCAGAACAGAACACCGCCTTTTGCGGGATGGTCAGTGGGGCAGGCTCGTGGTTGGTCCGATAGGCTCGCCAAGGAACGGAAGACGACGCCTCAAGTCTGCAGCTTCGACGAACGACGACATTCTATTCCTGCTTCTCTCTTCCTTCCTTTCTTTCTATGTATTCCTCCCTCCTCTTCCTCTTTTCTCTCTTTTTCCCCTTCCTTCCTCGGGGTGATGCTGGGCTTCTCGCTCGGCCTGTGAGAAGAGGGGATGTCATTACAGATTTACATCGCTCACTCGGGTGAGCGTTTATTTGCTGACCCTGTGTCGTTCGCATCGTGCGTTCTCTCTCTCTTTCCCTTTGGTTTTCTGTCTTCAGATTACAATTCCGTTGTATAGTCTCTACTCTCTGTTCTACAACTGACCCTATTCCACAACATGGTAGCCCGGACGCGTTGCGATCATGGATTGCTCGCAATACATCCATTCCCTCGCAGCGGCAGATCTTGATGACTGCCCGTGGGAAGAATGTTAAACTTCAGACACTCGTTATGGAGGTATGCAGTTCCTCTGTTCATTTGCCGTCATCAACCATGTACCGGACCTTGACCGCGTATCAGAACGAGATATTCATCTATGATAGACAATATGTCAGCGAATCGGACCATGCAGAGGTTCGAGTCATACCTCCACCATCCTTTAACGTGGAGAATCCCCCCGATACCTTAGCAGATCAAAACAATCTCCAATCATGGCGGAATCTATACCTGTCAAGAAGAACGTGGGCAATGGATCTTGCAGAGCGCTGCGTCCCGATCAACATGGAGATCCAAGAGCACAACGAGCGAACTGGAATCATACATAGAGCTGTTGGTGTCGCATTAGAGAACCTCAAATCTCACGTGGCCAGTTTAGAGCACAAGTTCCAAGAAGCGCAAGTCTGGGCGGGTGAGGTTTTGAAAGAACAGGGAATGGCTCTGGATGGATGGCAGCGAGCTCTTGAGAAGGTGGACAGCATTCCTGCCAGAAAAGACTTGACCTTTTTTGGGCGTCCTTCTACTCCAAAGAAGGGCAAAGATAGGCCAACCGGCACTCTACGGGATTTCTTGGATATCGATGAGGTCCATCGGGCTGCCACGCAGGGATTAATTGTTTCTCAGGCCTTTGCTCGTCGTGTGGATGAAGTCGAAAAGGCTGTTAGCATCATCGCTCTGGAGACGCAAACTCTTCTGGAGAAGGCTCAACCTCCCGGTGTCGACAATGCGGATGGGCTGCTCAAAGAAGTGGAAACTATTGCAAAAAAGATCGCCTCAGATTGTGAACATGTATTAGGACTGCCCTATAGCCAGAAGACCCTTGCAAATATCTCGAGAATGGCACTTGGTCATACTAAGGACCTGCTACCATCGCTATTAGAGATCAGCCTTGAATTGAAGACTGGACTGGAACAGGCTGTCAGTCGGTACAATACAGCCACGAAGGCGGCTGTCAATCATATGCGCACGATATCTTCGATGGAGTCCCGTCTGGCTAATATTCAATCACAGATCGCGAATCTCGATTTCGACAATGACGTCTTTGATATTCTCTATGCAGTCTTTCACATGCCAGTTATTTACGGATCAGTGTTGATTGAGGCTGTACGACGACACGAATGGAGCGAGAAGATGAAGGCGGACTCTCTGACTTTGGCCGAAGAGATGGCTGTATTTAGAGACGAAGAGCAGCGTCGAAGGAAGAAGTGGATGAAAAGCATTGGCGATTTCGTGTCGCTGCCGGATGATGGCGCTCCGGGAATTGAAGTTAATCTCCAAGGACAAGGCCATGAATGGCCGGAGGTCACTCGTAAAGAAATTGAGTCTTATATTGAGCATTTAAAATCCAAAAATAGCATGGCCGCCGTCATTCAGGAGTTGAGTCTGCTTTATGCCGATCTGGACAACCCCACCCGCCAGCAAAGGCGCAGAGCGAAGGCCTTCAAGCAGGGGAGTGTCTTCGACATGGGTCGCAGCTCTCTTCTGATCCGTGGCGATGACATGGTCCGCAGCTTGAGAGACGAAAAGGCCAAGCTTGAGGAGAGGCTGAAGGGATCAGAGAGCCGGATTCGCAAACTCGAAGACCTCCTTCACCGACAGACTCAAATTAGCCGGCCCGTAAGCGGTAATTTCAGTATTGATCTTCCTACTTCACCGGCCTCCCCACGTCCCGATGCCCTCTCGCGACGGTCGTCCGTGTCTTCAAGAAGGATGTCATCCAACCAGTCCCCAGAAGATAAACTGCTCCTCCAGCGAATTATAAATCTGGAATCAGAATTGGCTGTGGAACGGGAGACAGTGCAGCGACTTCAGAGAGAGGCTCACTTTGAACGTCAATCTAGTACAGATAAAATACAAGAAGTACAATCGACAAAGGAGGATCTTATTAAAAACCTTGAAGCTAGGGAAGAGGAGCGGCGGTTCCTTGAGTCAGAAGCAAAGAAATTAAGGCATCGAGTGGAGGAAGTGGAGGAGGAACTTGACAGGGTCACTGACGGTCGCGAGCGTGAGAAGCAGAAGGCCGACGAGCGGATACGGCAGCTCCAGAGCAATCTTGAAAGTATACGAGCCAACGCAACCGAAGAGATCCAAAAGGCTAATGGTCAAATTGAATCCTTAAAGGGTGACTACGTGGTACAGAAGGAGAGAGCAGATAATTTTAATGAACAAGTCATTGCTCGGAGAGAAGACGCTGCGAACCACGAAGCTAGGAACCGAGAACTTCAATCGCAGATTGGGAAGATGGAGAACCAGGGACAGGAAAATCTTGTTGCTCTTCAAGCTGCACTTATGAATCTTTCGCCCGGAGGCACGGTGCCTGCCGACTTTTCCAGTTTGGTCAAAGCTATCGAAGTATTGTCCGAAGGTTTGGCCATCCATGCCAGGAGCTCAGAAGAGAGCGCTACCAGGGCAGCAACGGAAAAGAAATCTCTCGAGGAAAGGCTTGAGCAGATGCGGACTGAGACGGAGAAGTTAAAACAAGCCGCCAGCAAATGGGAATCCGAATCGTTGCAAGTTCAGAATGAGCTTTCACACGAGAGGTCGCAATTGTCAGCTCTAAAGGTCGAATTGGATGACGAGCAATCACAGCGCAGGCGTCTGCAATTGAGGTTTGCTGCAGGAGAGACAGGCTCTGAAGTTTTACGAGAACGTGTTGGAGAAGGGGAACGCAAAGTAGCAGATTTGTCCCACAAACTTATTGACGTGGAAATGAGCGCCCGCAAAACTGACGAAGAACTTCTCTTCTGGAGAAGAAAATATCAGGAGTTGACAACCAAGACCGTCTCTCAGATAGATGCACGCGAGGAAAGGGTGCAGGAGATCTCAAAACGACTTCACACACAGTCTGAAAAGTTGGGACGTCTGCTGGAGCAGCTCGGATTCACCCTTGTTCGCCAAGATGGCGATGTCATCGTCCAGAGGGCTTCCAAAGTCAATGGCTCCTCCGGCGTTGGCGAAAGCCTTCTCGCTTCTGGTATAGCCTCCATCAAACCCGACCCGGAATTCCTCGCTTGGATCAATAGAGAGGATCTACAAGAGGAATCTTCCAAATTTAAATCCTTTATGGAATCAATAGCAAAATTCGACGTGGATGTCTTTAGCGAGCCTGTTATTCGGCGGGTGAAAGACATCGAAATGTTGGCAAGGAAGTGGCAAAAAGAAGCCCGAGGATACCGTGACAAGTATCATCGGGCTCAAAGCGAGGCATATGAAAAGATTGCATACCGATCCTTCAAGGAAGGAGACCTTGCGTTGTTTCTCCCAACCCGAAATCAAGCGATTCGATCCTGGGCCGCCTTCAATGTTGGAGCCCCACACTATTTTCTCCGCGAGCAGGATGTGCACAAGCTTTCGACAAGAGACTGGTTACTTGCTCGAATTACCAAGGTGGAGGAGAGAGTTGTGGATCTTTCCAAGTCGCTAAACGGTGTGCATCCAGATCGTCGATCGATAGGGGAGGCGAGCGATGGCGCGTCCCTCGACGACGAGAACCCGTTTGAATTATCGGATGGTCTGCGTTGGTATCTTCTGGACGCGATAGAGGAGAAACCAGGTGCTCCAAGCACACCCGGTCTCGGAAAGAGTACCGTTGCGTCGGCAAATGTCGATGCCAAGGGTAGCATTCGGCTAAAACGTGCACCTACGGCAGGCAACGTCACCAAGACGCTGACGAGGAGCCTTGATAGCCGCCGGAGCAGCTCTAATTCAAAGAAGGGCGCCCTAATCCCTGTCTTGCATGCTTCTGAATCGACTGGAGATAATGTACAGCCTGCCGAGGTGGACGTCAGCTTGCCATCGCGGGAAACGGCTCCCATCTTCGACGAGGTTCGCAGAGACCTGCTCCGGAGGTCTTAACGGAGGCCTCCGGACAATCCTGTACACAGTTGTGTGGTGGCTGACAGACCCTAGGGAGTGGAACGGGATCGCAAGCCTAAGCCGCGCTTGGAGGGAGCCCAGGAATCGAGTTCGCCTGCCATGGATAGAGATATGATGTCGAATCCTGCATCGCCAACTAAGCGATTAGCTCCCCGGTCGCGGCCGTGGGAAAAGCTGTTGTCTCTAGATTATCGACTGGAGGGCAGTCGATACACTCCTACCTGATAGGTTGAGATCAAACCATAAAAAATAAAAAAAGAGGGAGAGCCTGGAGGAAGAAAAAAAATTGTGCATTTGATTTCGGTATATATATATATATCATGTATATTGTGTGTTGTGTGTTGTGTTGTGTCTCAACCACTTATAAGGGAAGTCAAGGTTTTACGAGATACCCATTTGCATGGAGTACAGACATTACTGTCAGGGAGCTATTCGCACTTTTTGCTTTCTATTTTATCTTTTATTATATTTACTTTTCTTTGGTTTTTGGAAAAGGTACCTAGTTATTAACCCTTTAACTATAATTCTATTATCTTTTGCTGCTTTTCGACTAGAATGCATGATGTCCGTCCGTCTTTTGCTAAACTTACATTCTATTCTTTCCAGGATGAGAATTATCGTTCCGGGAAAAAGGGTTTCTAGAATATATCGAACAGAATTTTCTTTTCCTTTTCTTTTTTTTCTGGTGAGGGTTTTTTTTTTTTTTTTGCATCGTTCTCATGAATCATGATGTCACATCATTTTTGCCTAGGTGCTTATTATTATGTCAGTGTGGATATGTTTGTTATGTGTTATTTGTTATATGACCATGCATATACTAGTAGATATCTACACAGATATCTAGCTTACAAAAGTATTATCATAGCTCGTCCTGCCATATGCACGTATCGTACAGTACATCTATGTAATATCCCCTAAAGATGACGGCTTCGCTCGCATGCTGGTTCTCCGCCATCAAATTTTATTTTTTGGAGGAAAAAGAAAGAAAATGAGAACAGTTAATTTGGCTCAGGTAAATCCCTCTCGATACCTCCGACATCTTGCCACAAGGAGGAAAAGTCGACGCCTTCATTAGCGAACATCTGCTGGACTTCGGACATGGCCATGCGCTGCCGTTCCGGGGTGAATCCCCCTGGCCGCGTGCTTTCGAATTGAATCAATTCCACCCACTGGAAAAAGAGGTCCTCCTTCCCGATCGCTGTCAGCTTGTCTTTCATAGCAACGATCTTATCCCGTTGGGCGACCTGCTCCTTTCCTTCATCTGCCACGCGCCAGATCAGCCACCCGTCCTCGTCGGTGTGGACGAAGACGGCGGTCCGAAATTCATCCAGCTGCACGCCCTGGCCCTTTCTCGTCAGGTCCACAAGCTGGTGTGCCAGGACCATGGCATCGTAGTCGAGGTCCCAGTCGGCATCCACGAGCAGGAAGCCACTCTTCTGGATGCGGATGGGTCCGACCGCGGGCACCACCCTGCCCCGCACTGTCTCTGCATCATCGTAGATCCATCGATTTCGCACCAGCTTCTGGCTCCAGGTCTTACGGCTCCGGCGGACGACGACCTCGCGCTCGCAAAATCCTATCGCACGGCGCCATTTGACCGGACCTTTGATGAAGCGAATCGGCCAGGGCAGGAAGAGGGTGAGGAGGAAGTAATCGATGGCGAAGATGACCGCCCGGCGGAGGACATGTCCCACGAGCTCTTTCCATGAAAGCGCCGAGGTATCGATGCTCATGGACGTCGACAGCCCGACGAGAGTGGCCAGAATGCCTGGATAGAAGTACAGGCCCTTGTAAGCGCGGTAGGCGACGAGCAAAACGATGGCAACATTCAGAAGGGCCGGTAGCACAAAGAGCTGTCTCTTGAAGGCTGAGCGGTGAGGGTCGATATGCACTAGGTATACCTCTTCTGGGGTGAGCGCTTCAAGGAAGGGTTGTAGCACAGTTGGAGTTTTGATGAAAGGAGTGAGCGGGTTTGACACGGCTTCCTTATCCTTTACTGCCCGCTTCATGGCCTTATTAACCCTTGTCATGTTGCTTGTCATGGCGTACCAAAAAATATTTGGATACTGGTTTCTTATTTTCGGACTGCAGAGTTTTCGCCCACTAGATAATGCAGGGAGCCTGATTTCTTTATTGTTCTGTGCATGACCATCACTTCCGTACAGCTCCTGTCATCTTCATCCAGTGGACAAACTGGGAAGAGTGGTTGCCCTTCTGTGAGGATGTCGTACATATACAAGGAGATCCAGGACAGTTATTAGTTGTCACCAATGTCGTGGACACATTTATTCAGGAACCGACTTAACTAGGTAGTTTTGATGCCGGCGCCTTCGTTGTCTTTTGGGTGTGGTTGTCCAGGAACAGCTCAGCAGCTCCTGAGAGGATTGGTTGATTGGTTATTATTATATGAGTTTATGATATGATATACCTGACTTCTTGATGCCTGAGGTATCAATATGATAAACAAAAAATGGTGCCTTGTTGCCTTCCACCCAAACAAACATCACCAGTGCACAAAGACCGATGCTGCTCTTTGTTATATAAATCATGTTCACGTCTGGTCGCATGACAGATCCTACCTTTCAGTCCGCATACCCGTCTCGACCACAACAGCATGCACCAGCACCTGCAACAGCACCGCAGCAGCAGGACTGGTTGTTGTCGCGAACTCGTCAATCAGAAGAACCTCAGCAACAGAAACGGCAACAGCAACAGCACCAACGATTACAACCCCGATCAAAAACATCACGAGCTCACGACCCAGCACCTTCCTTTCATCGAGCTGGTTCACGAGACGGCGAGAGCCAACCGTCGCGAATTCCGACCTCAACGGTCAAGCATGGTACTCGCCTAAGGCAGAGATTTGGTGAGACTAGGACCCTTGGAGGCGCCTTTCAAGTAGCATCGCGAACCATCGCGATGACCCCACCGGTTTCTCCTACAGGGAGAACTCCGAGTCCACGCCTCAGGCGATTGAGCAACCCCTCCTACGCCTCCAGCCCCCCTGAGGAGCTCGAGGAGGCATACCGGCAGATCAACGAGGCCGACACCCTAATTGATGTGGTCGAGAGTCAATATGATGATAAAGATCCCTTGATCAACGCAGGCTTGGGCGTAGACGACAATGGGATAGATAATGTGAGATTGGATGGGTTGGCCAGTCACGCGAGAGACGAGCAACGGCTTGGGCGAGCTATCTCCAAAGAATCCCCTGTCTTCAGCAGAGCCAAGGTCGGTCGTGCGGCCAGGCTGTCGGCCGAGGACTTGCAACGTCGCGATCGGCAGGAACAAGACCGGTCGGATGATGATCGGGAGCCCCCGTTGAACGTACCTAGGGGATGGGGGACCCAAGGGAAAGCCCATCGGGATTGGATGACGATGATGACTCGTCGCCATGAAGGTGCCAGCACCTCGGAAGCGGACCTACAAGAGCACTCGCCTGAAAGGCGGAAGGAGACCCAGGTGGAATTCATTAACGACTCGCCGCCAAGTTCGGATGATCTACTATCGCAGGGAGATGCCAGGATTACCAAACCGGCGGGAAACAGCGGGAGATCCACGAGGGCTGCTGGAGACCGACAAAAGGAAATAGTACGGGGGCCAACGACTCAAGCGTCATCCAACGAAGCTGAAACCCTGGACCCCCCTGTGGTTGTCTACAGGACGGGCAGACGTGACATCTCGAATCACCGCAGGCGCGATTCTCAGGCTCTTCTTCAGAAACTGGCGAGAGCGGAAAGTCCTGGTGGGCCCAGCACACCGAAAACGTCAAGAGTTTCCGAAAGCGAGGCTCCGGACAATACACCCTTTGTTACGGGAGGCTGGGTGGACACGCCTATGGCAGAACGACCACTACAGGCCTCGGTTGAAGATGAACACGATGATATGGAGTCACAACATATGTCCAAGGATGATCATCGCCCTGACCATCCGCCGCAGCCTGAATTCGAACCCCTAGAGCCGGATCTAACACCTAAACGAGTGATGACGAAACCTGAACAGAAGCCTGAATTGGTCAAACCAAAGGTACCGAAGAGTGCCTTGGAGGCTTTCATCCAAGAGAACCCATTATCTTTGGGGGATGATACGATAAGCTCGCTGGAGGAGATCCTCAACGACGTGACTCCGCAAAAGATCGATGACCTAGACGTGGAGGAAAAGCCCGTGAAGGCAAAGCCCGTGAAGGCAGAGCCAACGGAATTTCCACCGTCTGACACGGAATTGCCAGTCGTTCATCAGCTGGACGATAAATTACGAGCAGTGCTTGACAGTCTTGAGAATCGAGTTTCCAAAATCGAAATCATTTCTTCAAATCAAAGCCATTCGGAGGCGGACTCTTCCGTTGCCAAACCCTGTGATAAGTGCAGCGTTCATAATGACGAATTTGTCTACATTACGATTCCGATTCCGCGATTGAAAAGAATCTTCAAGGGTATCCCCGTACTCGCTTTTATTCTCATCTTTCTAGCTTGGTATTTTTCCGAGTGTATCCTATGTGACTACTATTGCCATCCAACTGTTGCCGAGGCGTGCAACGGCTACTGTCTGATGCCTGATGCACCGCGTTTTCCATTCACCATCCCGATAATGCTCTGGCGATGGTCTCACCTTTCCCTAGTTTTCGACCCTCTTTTCACCATTCTGCTTGCTTTCGTTCGGCTCATCGCGCAATTCCTAGGCCTATGGGATGGGTTTGTGGACTCCCCGCAGCCGTGGGCATTTGGAAACATGGGTGTCCACGGCCAACCATCCGAGTATCCAACAATGCATGTCCAGACGGCTCCCCAGATGAAGGTGCAGGGCGGGGGGCAAGAGCATCCAGACTGGGATGACCTGTACAGGATGGAGGATGATGTGGTCCTATAGTCCGTTATATGCCTTTGGTACTGTCGTGCATCGTCACGGAAAACCAAAACCCGTTTTCTTTTTGTTCTTTTTTTTTTTTCTCATTTGGGTCTCTCCTCCATTTGGTCTCTCCTAGGTCTGGCGTTACTCATTGGTTTTTTCTCTTTTTCCAGTTCATTTTTATTTACTTCCAAAGTCCTGACCAAAAAATACCCAGGACTTACGCCATTACGAACTTGTTCTTTGTTTCAACTTCATGAAACGGACTAGGCGCAATATTTCTTAAATTGACTCTTCTTACCGAAGGATTCGCATGCTCTGTTTTCACTTGATTTTTTTTTTCCTTTTGTTCCCTTCCGATGCATAGATGGAGCATATATATGTTCTTTTATTTTCTAGAGACAAGAGGGTTTTGTTGTCACTTTGGGAGAGCTTGGCTACCTTTCCTCCAGTTTCCTCAGCTTTATAGTCCCTCTTATGACTTCGGGACAGAACATGTATGTATTCTAGATCTACCTCTTCCACGTAGGCAATCTCCCAAAATCTAAATGTGGTTTAGATTTGATTACCAACGAACCCAAAATTGAGGATATTCAACATTGAAAATGACAGGTGTGAAGGAGCTAGATATAAAATCAGGGAGAAGAGCTGTAACCCCCCCCCCAAAAAAAGGTCATCCTGCGCCCTCTTCGTGGAAAAGAAAAGAAAAAAGCAGAACCAATTGCAGTGTAGGTAGTATAGAGAACACTACGGTACTACAGTTTGGCTCTTTGCCGCCATTGATCTCGAAGCGCCTTCTCCCCTTCTACTCGCCTCTTCATGTTTTCTTGCATCAACATTTCAACCTCGTCGTCTCTGAGAGGATGAACCTCATCAAATGGGATCTGTATTGTGGAAAGAAGCTTGCGCTTGATGAAGCTGACGTGTCCCGTACGTATACGGTCAACTTGGCGAGCTACTGCGTCACGACAAAATGTCGCCCAGCCTCGAAAGCAACGCCGGGCAGCAGGAGCTCCCAGCATGAGTAGCGCAAAACAATGGGGCATGCCTTCAAATTGCTCGACTGCAACGGCCCCGCCAGCTTGATGCACTTTTCTTGCTGTGATGAGGCCTTCATCTGACAGGCTTTCCTCGCCCATGGCAATGAAAACCGGGGGCGCATTCTCCCACAGCTCTTTGCGAGCAGCCAGGGGTGACACGAGGGGGTGAGCGACGGCGCTCGCATTAGAGTATAGATCCACACGGGGAGGGGAACACGGCCATATATTATCAGGCTGCATTGGCAGGGGAGGATAAGGAGGGTGATGATCTCCTGCAGCAGACCGGTGGCCATATGCATCATGGGGTGGGGGAATATAGTCTAGCATAGCATTTGCATGCACGGAGGGAAGCGATCTGGTCACATCGCACCAGGGTGATACGGTAGCCACGCCGGCTGGCAGTTGGATAGAAACCTCTTTCCCATGAAAGAGGACGGTAGGGGCATTAATTCGACGCAGGGTCAGGAGGGTTTGTAGAAGCGAGAGACATAGATTCCCTCCAGACGAGTCTCCCGCCAAAACGATTTTCTCGGGTGGAACTGGAGCATGGAGAGAGCCCGGAGGAGGGGCAATGAGAGACAGATATGCAACCAGCGCATCCAGCAGAGCGGCCGGAAATGGATGCTGGGGAGCAAGGCGATACCGAACGGATAGGACTGGAGCGCCAGTTAATTTCGATAAATAAGATACAGGTACGCGATGGGTTGAAGGGTCCATCAAACTGGAGAGAGAGAGAGAGAGAGAGAGAAAAGACTGTTAGCTGAGGTGTACCTAATAATAAACGGCTACTTACATTATTAAAAGGATAGTATGTTTACGAACAAGAATGCGCCTCCATGGAAATACAGTATGACCATATTCGCTGGCGAGTCCTTTTTAAGTTCCCAATACTTTTCTTCCTCCGACATATCATCGGGCAGTGAATCTGTCCCCTTGTCGACATCTCTCGATATCGATCTGCGATAACCCGTCCACTCGGCTTCAACGGGCACAACCTGAGGGATCTCAAAATCTTCTTCGCCGGACACTTTTAGAGCATTGATTGCTTCAATCACCGCGACTTTGACATCTTCCGATTCATCTTCAGGTGCGGGCAGGCAGACTTTGGATACCCACATCGGCCCTTTGATCCCCTGGTCACGCATTGATCTTCGCTGCTGCTTGCCAATTGAAAGAGGCGTGCTGTAGTTGATCAAGGAGCGGATGATCGCCACCGTCAACTCCGTGCGGGAATCCTGTTTGGCTGACGCCGAAGACAGATGCAACCTATTGAGGACCAGAGTCTTCAGGATCATGGGTATTCTGGGTAGCAAAGTCTTGAGTAGAACGATATAGTTATTATTGTTGAAAATAGCCATGAATGACTGTGACGTTTTGCGTGTAGAATTAACGGACTGTCCATTATAAATATAGGCCATTATTGGGTTGAACATGTAGTAACATTAGGATATCAGTACTCTACTCTCTTCTTATAACGAAACAAAGTGGGCAGTACTCACAACCTTACATTTGACCTATCGTATTCATATGTACCTATGAACCTCTCGGATGGAAAGACTTCATATCATAGTAGGAGAGAACAAAGTTGGTTTATTACCAGCTTGCTGGTTTTTTGTTACCTCAGCTTCCTCAGGCCCCCACAACCAACACCGCGTGGGGGGCCTGAGCGGACTCGCGGCCTTTTTGGTGTAGGGGTACAATTCAACCCGCCATTTTAATCATACTATATCTCTACACAGCAACAACCTTTTATCGTCAAAATTATATGTAATTAATCAGAAGACATAGGCCTTTCAAATGAACT
>NPHW01004337.1:0-10454 GCA_002240705.1 Elaphomyces granulatus
CAAAAGTCCGGCGGCACATTCCTTTGGGTGGCGCTAGTTATTGAAGAGCTGCGACAGGTTCTTGGAGTAGATATGCTCCAGGTGCTTGAGGATATGCCGAGTGGTTTGACCCTAGTATACGACCGGATGATGAAACGCATCAAACAGCTTCCGCGCCATAATCCCCGGCGTTGTCTTCTCGCTCTCTCGGCGGCGACTCTTGCATATCAGCCACTTCATCTGCGTGAGATCCACATTGTAGCCGGTCTCCATGAAGAAGTCCCGGATTTGGAAGATTTAGAGAGAGTTATCAACATGTGTGGCTCATTTCTCACGATCCGAGACAATTGTGTCTATTTCATACATCAATCTGCGAAGGACTATCTCACTGAAAATACATCCGGCATCATCTTTCCTGCCGGATGTGGGCGGATTCACTATGATATGTTCTCATTGTCGCTAGATGCTCTTTCAAAATCCCTACAACGAAATATGTGGAACCTTCAAGATCCTGGGAGCACGATGAAGGATGTACCGGACCCCGATCCATTGATCTCTATTAGATACTCTTGCGTATTCTGGGTCGATCATCTATGTAAAGCTGATCACAGGAACGAGCTGTCTGATGATGGGGCAATCTTTGCCTTTTTGAGAGAGCATTTCCTCCACTGGCTTGAGAGTTTGAGCCTTATAAACGAGCTTTCAAATGGAGTACTATCGATCAGAAAGCTTTTGCATAAAGTTCGGGTATGTCAGAACCACCTGTAATGATATCCTGATGCTAACTCATTAACAACAGTCTAAGTTTACTACAAGTTCTCAGCTTGTCAGGTTCTTAGAGGACGCTGAAAAGTTTTTACTCAATTATAGATCAATTATAGAGCGAGCACCATTACAGGCCTATGGCACGGCTCTTGTATTCAGTCCGATGAGGAGCGAAGTAAAAATGCAGCATTGGAACGAAAGATTACCATTCACAAAAAGTGTTGTAGGTATTAGAGAGGACTGGGATCCTTGTCTGCAGACACTCGAGGGTCACAGCGGTCAGGTCCATGCTGTAGCCTTCTCACCAGATGGCAAGGTCCTCGCATCATCTTCATCTGATTCGACAGTACGGTTCTGGGATGCCACTACCGGGGCCTGGAAACAGACACTCGAGGGCCACAGCGGTCAGGTCCATGCTGTAGCCTTCTCACCAGATGGCAAGGTCCTTGCATCAGTTTCAGATGATTCGACAGTGCGACTCTGGGATGCTACTACCGGGGCCTGGAAACAGACACTCGAGGGCCATAACGGTCAGGTCCATGGTGTAGCCTTCTCACCAGATGGCAAGGTCCTTGCATCGGCTGCAGATAAGACAGTACAGCTCTGGGATGCCACTACCGGGGCCTGGAAACAGATTCTCGAGGGCCACAGCGGGTGGGTCCATGCCGTAGCCTTCTCACCAGATAGCAAGGTCCTTGCATCAGCTTCATATGATTCAACAGTGCGGCTCTAGGATGCCACTACCGGGGCCTGGAAACAGACACTCGAGGGCCACAGGGATTGGGTCCGTAGTGTAGCCTTCTCACCAGATGGCAAGGTTCTTGCATCGGCTGCAGATAACACAGTACGGCTCTGGGATGCCACTACCGGGGCCTGGAAACAGACGCTCGAGGGCCACCGCAGTTGGGTCCGTGGTGTAGCCTTCTCACTAGATGGCAAGGTTCTTGCATCAGCGTCATGTGATTCGACAGTGCGGCTCTGGGATGCCACTACCGGGGTCTGGAAACAGACACTTAAGGGCCACAGACATTGGGTCCATTCTGTAGCCTTCTCTCCAGATGGCAGGGTCCTTGCATCAGCTTCAATTGATAGCACAGTGCGGCTCTGGAATGCCACTCCCGGGGTATGGAAACAGACATTCGAGGGCCACGGCGGTCGGGTCTATGCTGTAACCTTTTCACCAGATGGCAAGGTCCTTGCATCAACTTCAGATGATTCGACAATACTGCTCTGGGATGCCACTACCGGGGCTTGGAAACAAACGCTCGAGGGTCACAGGGATTGGGTCCACGCTGTAGCCTTCTCACCAGATAGCAAGGTCCTTGCATCGGCTTCATATGATTTGACTGTGATGCTCTGGGATACCTCCACCGGAGCCTGGAAACAGACGCTCGAAGTCGACATGCCTATTGAAAGTCTGTTGTTTTCAGAGGACGGTCGATATGTGAAGACTGACCGAGGGTCGTTAAGTCTCAACTCTGGCGGTTCACCTGACCCATTGGCATGTCTTCATCAGAAAGAGTCAATACGTGCAATATCTGTTAATCATGAATGGGTGACACAAGATGGACAGAACCTCCTCTGGCTTCCACCGGATTATAGAGCCACATGTTCGGCCCTTTTTAATAATATGCTCGCTTTAGGACATATATCCGGTCGGGTGACTTTTATTGAATTTGCCTAACTCTGACATGGACGCTCTTTAATATTTAACCATATTTATTCCTTTGTATTTTCTTTTTTTAAAAAAAAAAAGCTCTACTAGTAGTACTGCGGCCTGGGAGGAGTAGTAATTTTATAATGCCATTCTATTGCCACTATCATAAGATACTTCAAATCTCAAAATTCTATCTATGATATGACTGATCAGTAATCACTCATGTAATGATCGAGTCGTTGATTACTAGGTATTAATACATAGGTAGTTACTTTGGAATCGGGCGTTTCTGTAGAGCAGGTGCCTCCAGTGGCAGCAGCTATTTCCCGCGCTCTGGTGATAGACTCAGAGGCTCTTAGACGAAAAGTCTTCTTCATATTCGTTGTAGTTAAGTGGTCATGTGGTCAGAGGGACAAAAGATCTTTTATGTCTTGAAATATGTAAACCTAACCCTAAGAGTTCCATCAAATCTAATCAACTTGAAGAATCCTAGTCCAGATTTATGATCAAGTTATGTATACAGATATAGGAGTCCACTGTATAGAAATCCTTTTATAAACAGAAAAGAAAAAAAAAGAAAGGGAAGGAAAGGAAAGGGAATTGGAATGCCAAAATACATATGTAGTCCCATATTCTGACAAGGCAACGATATGCAGAGGTATGAACTTGCTCATGCTCACAACTCCGTGAGTGTTGGCGACCCCGGTGCAGGTGGGCTGGAAAACTTTGTCTGGATAAAAACCTTCTGCATGCCAGGCTCACGCCTGTTAAACGACGCGTAGACCGTTTCCAAGTCCTCGAGCTTGAAGCGGTGTGTGACCATGTCCAGTGGACGGATCTTATCCTCCCGGATGAGAGACAGAAGATGCTCCCAGTACCTATGCACGGGAGCCTGGCCATTCCCGATGAGGCGAATGCCGGTCTGCATTAATGCGCCGATGTTGAAATGGTTGCACTAATAAATGGGGAGGAAAATCGAGTCAGCTAGTATTCGTCCCATACCTGAATAATAGTTGTTTCTCCGATCGATGTAGGTATGTATGTATGAACAACCAGAATACATCACTTACATAACCCGCATAGACACCAGTGACACCGCAACGCCCAAAGGCCTTGACAGAGGTGATCATTTCATTAAGCAGCTCGGATGTGTCAGTTTCCATGCCCAACAATGTCTCGAAATAATGAGCCCATCCTTTCGCATATTCTCCGGCAGCACACTCTATCGCAACGTCTGGCCCACGCTGTTCATTCATTCGCTTCAATGCCTTGCTGACAGATTCGCCCTTTGGCAACCTGGTGTAATCGAGGGTCTCAAGCTTAGGCACCCTTTTCTTAACGAAATCGAGCCGCCAACCGCCATCACCACCGTCGATCAGAATCACCCTACTGGCGCCATTAAAGAAGCTGAATTCAGCTACCATCTGTCCCACCGGGCCAGCACCCCAGATAGCAACGACGTCACCCTTCTTGACTCCTGTGTCGACAACAGCGTTCCACGATGTGGACAACACGTCAGAAAGATAAAGTCCTTTCTCATCAGGAACGTCATCAGGAAGCTTAAGCAGATTCACGTCACCATAAGGGACACGAACATACTCCGCCTGGCCGCCTGCAAACCCCCCCACAAGGTGGGAATATCCAAAAACGCCTAGGAACCAAATCAGCAATCGCGGATCTTTTTTGACAGTGACAACTGGACGCTCACCGGCCGTACGACGTCCATACATCACATTCAATATCTGATTCGCATTCGTCCGTTCACACATCGAGTTCAGCTTCTGCTTACAGTAGTAGCAGTCGCCACACGAAATCGAGAAGGACGCCACAACACGGTCTCCAACTTTGACCTTCTTTGATGCTGGCCCTACGCTTTCGACAACTCCGCAAAATTCATGGCCAAGAATATCACCCTTCTGGAGCTCTGGGATAAAGCCTTCAGGACATGAATGATTTTTGTATTAGCATGAGTCTATTAAAAATTGGTATGCAATGCGGAGCAAGGAACGGTTTTTACTTTACATACCATGATAAAGATGTAGGTCGCTTCCACAGATTGTACTGCCAGTTACTTTGACAATGACGTCCCCATCGTCGAGGACTTTCGGCTTAGCCGTCTCAACTACTCAAAACATAAGATGAACTAATCAGCAAGATCACATCACACGGATTGGGAGATTGAAAACAGATCGCCTACCAACTTTAACCGAATTCTTTCCTTGCCAGGTAAGGGCCTTGATCTTCTGCGCCCGTTCTCCATATTTATCCTTTGAATAGTTGGATACGTCGGTGGCAATAGAGGCCTCATCCGGATGCCGCATGGCCTTCTCAACAATGTTTGCAGCTCGCGACGTTGCCATCTTGAAGAATGTTTTGTTGCCCAGCGTCCAAATTAAGTCCAGAGAATTAGGTAGCAGCGTGGGGTTCAAGTTTGATAATAGATGTGCCTCAAAAAAGCTTTGAAATAGTTTTGATCTGAACAGTCCTTTAACCGTACTTTTAGAGAGCTATATATCAACAAACCCTTTGTCAACGACCAATTTGCCTTTTTACGACGTTGCCTTCCCCATTGACCTTGAATACTAGAGGAATAGATATGGCTAATCTGACATCATAGTGAGGTTGGTGTCCAGTCAGACCCCTGCGTTGAAACGGAAGATGGCATAGAAATGAGTTCATTTTGTGGCTCTATTTCCATATTGGATGAGAAGCTGGACGTAACTTTGTTGAGACCGCCACCTTCCATTAGCATCCTCTAAGGCTTACAATAGCAGATCTTGTTGGAAGTAGCATTTTGCTCACTGCAGAATAAGGACATACCTAAGTAGGTACTTAAGAGATACACCACAAGAAGAGCCCGATTGCGCCTTACGGTATAACAAGGGACTACCGGGCAGTATCTCCGATTCGTTCTGTAGACGCGGATTCAACCGTGGAAGGGAAACGAACTATAAGGATGTAGGTTTATCGCTGTTGAAGTTCACAATGAATGTAGCAGATCAGCTAAAGGAATATCGGAAGAGGAAGAGGAAGATTTACAAAGATGGCCATCCTCTTTTATATCAGCGTAATAAGTTATAACCGACTTTAGCTTAGACATGGACTTGAGATAGTTGCTTACTTGCGACCCGTTTCAAGCAAAAAAAAGATTTCTAAGGTTCTTTATTGTACAAGTCCTAAATAATATATCACACAGAAAGGGAATCGGGGTTATCTTCCCCTAGACTTAGAAATGGGCTGACCCGTTAACGCCGATTTCTGTCTCAGATAATTCTGCACGATATTCTCAACGCTACCCATGTCATGCTCAGGTTTCCTAGAACGTGTAAGCAGGTAGCCACGAAAAGATTCGATCAGATTTCACCAGCAGGACGAACCTCATGTAGTACAATCGGGCTCTCCTCTTCCTCTTTTCTGTTCTTTGTACGATCTCGACGCTCCCAACATTCGGACTAAAGACTTTGATCCACATCTCTACCCCAACCCGAGTCAATTGGTTACGCAGTAAAAAAGAGGTGTCAATGCCTCGCAATCGAATGCCCAGGCAAACGCCTGAAAAGGGGTCACCGCTTTTAAAGGTTACGCGGAGGATGTCACCAGCTTTCACGCTCCTAGGATTTCGCCGATAATCGAAGAGGGCCTTGCGTTCGCCAGTTGGATCCAAGATGGCAAGCTGCGATGCTGTTACTGTCGCAACAGGGTCTTTACACACTGAACAGGCTGAAGGGGGGGGCGGGATGACATCTATTTTCCTGGGCTCTATATAACAAAGATCAGCAATGACTTGGAGAGCAAAGCGGGGCAGGTATATGCTACTAGGAGGGAGTAAGTATCTACCATTATCAGGTCGAAGCCGCTCTGGCAGCTGTGAATAGAACTCCTTCGGAAGGTTTGCAGGAAGAGGCACTCTTTCTGGTTTCTGAGAGTAAATCGTAGAGAGATGTCTCCGCCAACATATCTGCGGCGGCACCAGTCTTGGAGTCATGGCCTTCAGGTAGCCCAGAGGGCGCACCATAGGCAATGAGACGGCCATGGACGCAGCCGCGGTTGTAGAATGCCTCGCTGATGACGCCCAAAAGAAAGATTTGACCATATCATAGAGTCACTTGTCGGAGTTGGGTCCAAGCGCCAAACTATTTTAACTATGATATGCCAAGCCGCGACTCTCCAAACTTGACATAACGCAATTGTCAATTATTGTCAACTTCGTCGAACTTTCTTATTTCCATAGCCCAATCTTGATATCCAAAGGAGTTGACCGACTGTTTCTATTGGAGAGAGACGCACACATATCCATTCAAAAATGGCGCAAACTGCCATTGGAAGACTTTTCCGATGCCAGAGCTGCTTCCGTCAATCTTTAATTTCGAGTCGCGGATACTCAAAGAATGGTATATCCTCACCTCAATATACTTCGTGGCCACAGCTAATTAGTTGCTCCTACTCAGCCATTCCTTCGTTTGCTCCGACTTCGTCAACGGAGCTCGACCAGATCTTAAACCGGTTCCGTGAAGAACTCTTCATTCCCGTCGGTCTCGGAGCTCGCCAGAGGAGATTGATTTTCCAGCCGAAATATTCAGAAAAGCTCGAAGAAGAACCGATTACTGTTACAATTGGCCAAGATGAAAAATTTCAACTCCGACCCCTGGACCCGCAGTCCCTACCTAGGAAGGAAGAAATTGTCCAGGTTGTCTCGCTGATGAAAACGACGAAGGATTGGCAAAACATCATTCCCTTCCTGGTCGCGATGCGAATGTCCCGTCGGTTTCTAACACAGGGCCGTTGGGAGTGGCTGATTCGTAAAGCAGGAGAAGCGGATTCGTTGGGTATAATCCTCGAGCTTGCAAAACAGTCGGACAAGACGGGTTTGAAGCTGAGAGAAATCGATATCGTCCATAGGCTATTTTTCGCTCTCCATCAAAAGGCCCAGGCAGCAGACTTCGAAGGCGACTCAATGATGAAGACCCTAAGCTTAGCCAAACAATTCGCGATGTTGATGGAGGCTCCGGAACACATCAATCATAATATTACGCTGGATCCAAAAAGACGCCCCTTCATCATCGGGGTGCTTCTAGAATTAAGCGCAGCACGTGCTCTCGATGAATCCGAAGGCAGGGATGAAGGAGGGCATGTCAAGTCTTACGCTGAGAAGCTGCTTGCATCCTGGGCACCCGGCTCCTTTGATGGAAAAATCCAGGATTGGGTCCGTGTCGACCGGATGTTGCAGGAGAATGTACCAATTTGGAACGGAATCAGGCTGACCTTGCAGGTTCATGGGATTGCGGGCAACGAGGCACTCAGCACGTCGTTAAGGAACCGTTTACAGCAATTGAGCACTCTCATCGATGAACAACAGAAATTGGTTCCAGAAAAAGTTAAGGAGCGGCCAACTCAAGGCTATAAACAGAGCTTGCTACTATACCAGAATTAGATCAGACTGCCTTTGGCTGGGCCTTTTGTATTATTTGTATATTATCGTCCATCATGTATCATTCAAATCCTCGAAGAAACGTGTTCGTTTCTGGCTAGACTTGGTGCTTGCAAGTCCTCTATATCTTATCTGTTGTGGAAACAAGTTCTCTAATGATTGGACGATTAGAAGATAGCAGAAAATAAGAACATTTAAAGAATGTTACATCACTCCATTTATATGTTACAATCTTCGAGACGACTTGAGCCGCTTTTATAGTAATGAGTAGTAGATCAAATCAGCCCAATAACGGGATAAAACATCGTGCTTCGAAAATATGGATAACCCGCTGACAACTGTCCAATTTGTTATGTATACATAAACAGACTCAAATGTTGGAATTAACGGCAGAATTGACGACTGCTTATTCCATATTCAGTTGCAAATAGTCTCTCTCACATCCAGGTAGGTGTGCATTAGAATCGGACAGCTACTATAGAGCATGGGGATATTGGGATGGGTGTACGATTAACTTATTTGTTGTTGTTGTTGTTGTTGTTGTATTGTTTAACGTCTTTAAGCGNNAATGGCTGCATAGGACGGCCAAGTTTATGCCCTAGTAGGCCTAGTTACATAGAAAGACTCAAGGAAAGAGAAATGGAGGCAATGTTGGCGCCGGAGGCGGTGCCTCCCAGAGATCACCTGAGTGCTCTGTAGCCTATGCCTTATAAAAGGGAGGAGAAGAGAAAAGTTGTATTGTACATGGGAGACATGACTAGGTAGGCCATGTCTCTATCTGTCAGGGGAAGACTCCTTCGGAGCATGCTTTTGCTTTCTGGGGGCTTTCTGGGCAGCCAGCGCCGTCATTGGCATGCTGGCCGTTGCAGTTGACACACATGATGGTGATGGTGGGTGCTTCCATTGGAGTGGTGTTCGGCTGTCCGGTGGTTCGGGTCTTCGCAGAGCCTGCACCTCGGCGCATCTTTACATCCCTCTGTCCTATGCAGTCCCCAGCATTTCCTGCACTGGTGCGGCCTTTGGAGACTGGGTATTCAACTTTCAGACGAGCGCCCATGAGCACAACCGTCCTGGGGGAGTCTTTCGATCCTTCTGCCCGGAAGGCCAGCCTGACCGACGCCGTCGGGTACCCTTCTTTCATATACATGCAGACAAATCTCGTACATTGGCCCAGTACGCAATTTCTGGGGACGCACCGAAGGCGCCGGCTATCTCTGGGAGGACGTCATGTTCGATTGTCACGACCCTGGAGCTCAAGCTATTGTTGTCATCCAGTATCGTCACTCTCGTTGGGAGGTCATGCACTTTGACTATCACCCATTTTTCGTCTGCTTCGACCCTTCCGCCTCCGAGGGCCTTTGCGATCTTTTCCTTGCACCGTAGCAAGTCGTCCGTTGTGGTTCCAGTCTTGGGAGTTAATGCTATCCCGGTACGGACAGAGGAGACCGTCTCCCCTTCCTGCTCGGCAAAGCGCTGTTTACCGTCTTGATAATGAAAAGCGGGTGTACGGACCGTACATAGGGCTGAGTCTTCGGGGAGTCTGACAAAGACTCTATTTGTCCTTGAGAGTCGTTTGCTTGACAAAGGCTGGGCCGGCCTCTTCGGGAGGTTTTTGGGTGTCGCCCCTCTCAACAGTTCTGCGTAGCCTTTTGGGGCCGCGTGCTTTATATCCTTCTCTGGCGGGCTATATGTTGCTTTCCGCTTTGGCTTTCGGCGGAGGTTCTGGGAAGGCTCCTTGGTAGCGGGTGTTTTTTCTTGCTCAGGCGGAGCCTGGCTGGTAGTAGGCCGGTTGCCTTGGGGGCTATCTAGACTCAAGTCTGCTACTTGGGCAGAAGAGGAGAAGAGGTGAGTCACGATGCTGGCTTTCATGCATGCTTTCAAGTCGGTGATCACTCGCGATACCGCCCGGTTTCCTCCGCATTCATCGAGAGTCTTATTGACCAGGGTGTCGACATGCTTGCAGAGGTCTGTTATCAGGTCATGAGAAATTTTGATTGCCCGTAGCACTGGGCAGCGCGCGTGATATGTGACGCGTGTAACCCTTTTTTTTTTTTCGACTTCTTAATTCACTTTCTGGAAATGTCTAACAAGAGTTGCTCGAATAGCACAGCTGGTAGTTGCGCTTCACTAGTATCTTTGACTATATATGAAGAGGTCTGGAGTTCGATTCTCCATTCGAGCAATAATTCCTTTTTAACCTTTTTTTTTTTTTGGATATGTGTACAGTCAGTCACTCAAACACGGTTGAAAATATATTTTAATCCACCACCGACTATAATAATTGAGGAATCGGTTAATATCGGTTAATTCAGACTCCCCGAAAATAATGCCGTCCTCAGAATTAAGAAAGCTCGCGTGGTTGGTTTAATAATCGAAAAAAAAAATTTCCTGGAGTAATTGGCCACTTTGGTGGTCAAAAATCAAAGCCTATCTGATCATGTGACTCACCGCCTCCATAGACCCTTGGCAACCCGGAACGGGTTAGCCCCACAACTTCCACAAACATGGAAAAGAGCATACTGTAGTAGATAAGATCTGAGGCAATCTCATGCAATAAGAGTGACTGGAACTCGAAAACCCTCGATCCGGTATGGTGAACTTCAATTAAATCCTATTGGAAAGGCG
>NPHW01004337.1:10504-23655 GCA_002240705.1 Elaphomyces granulatus
CATGGATCATCAAGAGATCCTGCCTAAGCGAAAGCGTGTTGATACTATTGCTCAGGCAGCAGATGAGGCCCAGGAAAATTTCCAGAACGATGGGTTGCCAAGTGTGAACCATGTCTTCCATAACCTTCCAGCTCGCTGTCCCATTCCAGAGGTTCCCTTCCTCACCAAAACCATCGTTCTCAAACCAAGAGGCAAGCAGATGCACCAGAACCCTCCTGTTAGCCCGCAAATGTCGGACAATTGCAAAGTAATCGGTGTTACGGCCATCACACACCGCCTTACCTATCCCAAGGTATTTCGTCCTATCTCTGTTTACCCATTTCCGTTCTTTTGATTGTAACCTGCGCTGGTGATGTGATAGATCAACGCGGGCGACACGACAATCTCCAAGATTACAGAGGTATTTGGCCTCACGTTTGACAAAGGTCACATTGCCAAAAACCGGTGGAGCTGCCTGTCGGATTGTGGTTGACATCATGCTCATTCAATGTCGAAAATATCTACGCCACAAGCATGAGACCTCACATAGTCTTAAGGCCAACATTACTGATGCCACTAATCCATCAACCCTTAAAAGAGCCGGGGTCAATGTGCTAGCTCCAAGACCAGCTGCAAGACCGACGCAACCTGTCAAGCTGTTTACGGAAGCCGCTCTGTCTATCGAGATGCCGAATAGCAAGCTTCTGGTTACTGGCCGGGCCGATTGGGCCTTTGGATACGGCTCTGTCGAAGATGAGGGCGCTTTACTTGTCGCCATGGAGGCGAAGCAGAGGTCAGAATTTTCTAAAGGAGAGGCTCAGCTGATCGCCTACAGTCGTTCTCACCCAAACACGGTCAAAATCACAACATCTACCACAACGCTATATAATCTAAATGTAGTTAATTAGAACAGTTAATTATGTACTTCACTGAGGAAGCATTTGCTGCGCGACTCGAACTGTTGTTCCACTATCACAAATCATGTATGTACCATAAATCATTTACCATAACTCCTCAAATGTAAACAACTAAGTGGCGGCGCCAGACATGCTTGTACAGGTGTCTTCATATAGCTTGCAGAAATATTCATGATACGTCGACTGCATCTTCCATGTCATCGTCTGAGCATACGACGCTCTCCTCTATTGACGCGTAAACCTTTGACCAGACCTCGTCCTTAAAATGACCGACCTCCTTCTCCGCAGTGGACCGGCTTTAGTTGGTGAGGCATTCGGAATGCTTTTCTTCCATCATCGTGACTATGAAACTAAATACCATCCGCAGACCTCCCCTTTCGTGAATATCAAAGATTGCGGATTCTTCAATGAGCCCGTCCTCTGAGATGTCCACGAATGCAAATCGCGTACCGTCAGTATAGAAGCCTTGCGCGATATCGTTCGTTTTTCTCGCTCTTAGGCGATGCTCCCGCAGGATGGCGAGGTTGTACATACTTGTGGAAGTTGTAAGTTGTGGGGCTAACCCGTTCCGGGTTGGTGGGGCTATAGAGGCGGTGGGTCACATGATCAGATAGGCTTTGATTTTTGACCACCAAAGTGGACAATTACTCCAGGATTGTTTTCGATTATTAAACCAACCACGCAAGCTTTCTTAATTCTGAGGACGGCATTATTCTCAGGGAGTCTGAATTAACCGATTCCTCAATTAATATTATAGTCGGTGGTGGATTAAAAATATATTTCAACCGTGTTTGAGTGAAACTCACTATTTGCAGAATTGCGTGGTGGGATTAGAATTCCCAAGGGCGGCTTGTTCCAGGGCATGCTAAATCGCGAGCTCCCCATCAGTGTGCCATGAGGATATATATCTTATGGTCAACTGATCTTGAGAATAGCGGCCTCTGGAGGATACCTCATTCTTACTGCCATCAACAGCGTCTATCCAATCTATAGCCCTCACAAAGATATACATACCATGGCGCTGAAGCCCGACGTCCATAATGCTGCAGCTCGATATCCTCCCGTACTCTCGAACTGAGCATATTACACAGTGACTGGAAACTAAGTTAACTAACTATCAGGTGTTGAAGCAGCTGGGCCTTGATGAACAGTCGGCCTTCCAAGAGCGGCTGTATCTTGTATATGGGGATCAGAAAACATGTGGTTTGATGCGGTCGTGTCAAAGACACTTTAGATATGTACATATCACTGGCTCCAATGGCTTCTTCCAGTCTGTGGCTTATGGCATCTCCGTCTTAACTATCTCAAAGTGGTCATGAGAACCTTTCATGGCGGCAAGAAGTACTCTGACAGGATATTTACCGCGTAAAGTCTTGTTTGTAAGAGCCATTATTATGGTCAGTAACCCAAATGATTTGGGCGAAATGGACAGGGATTATTTGAAGCTCGAAAACGAGCTTTGAGAATCCATTTGGACGCTTAGCGCGATCCAGGCTATTGTCATGGTTTAAGTTAGCACGTTTTATTGGCCACCAGACTTGAGGCAATACATATCCAGATCCGAAAAAGTTGCAAAAGACATAAGAGTAAGTCTCTGTCAACGCGCTATTTCGCTTAGAAGAATGCTTTCACGAAGTTTACATCATTCCGTACTCCGAAGCACACGAATACTACTATCGGTCATGTATCGGATAGACCATATACCATTCTTATGGAAGTTAAGTACAAAGTTGAGGAAATTCGATCTTTTCGGATTTTAGTCTAATCATAGATGATAAAATATCAAGAACTAGCAAAAGGATGGAGATGAAAAGAGAATATCAATTCGCAACTTCGAGCTGACGAATGTGCTTTTTCAAACAAAACATATCTCATCGTTTCGCGCACAATTGCAAGGTGTTATCATCCCGAAAGCGTCCACGAGCTGGGAGAATGATTTTCTTGGAGACAACGGCTGGTCCAGCGACAGTAATCTATGCAGTACTCACGTTAATTCCATGATGACCGGTAGGGCAAAGATTGAAAACTATCTCACCTGTCCCTCCGATGCTCTTTCAAGGCCCGAATCCTCCTTATGACCGGTTAATGTGATTTCCACACTGCTTGAAGGGGCCCCAAAATGGGTGGGCCCATCATATTTTCTATAGTCAAACACATGAGTTTGGGCAACTGCGCCGGCAACTCCGGGGCCTATTAACGAGTAAAGAAGGCGAGCGCTCGTGAAGATTCTCAGATCTGTCAATTGATCACAGCTCAGACAATCCTCAGGGTCGTCATCGACTCGAAATGATACCAGCAGCAATCGTAGTCTTTCTAGAGATAGTTCTGCGGTAGGCCCGATATAAGCTAGCTGGCTGAGCAGGTTCCGCGACGGCATGCACCCTGCCTCCAAGCTCTGCGACTGAACCCAGCGGGCGATCTTCGAAATGAAGCCAGAAGATGGAAGCATAATATGCTCGTGGTAGTTGGAAAGAGTGCGTGAAGACGTTATAATGGCCGTTGGCGACACTCCCATTGTGGCAAGAGCAAAGTCGACGCTTTCGCCAGCAACAGAAGTAAGAGCGATTGACGAATTAGAATAGAGAGCTACCATTATCCAGCAGAGGGGATACAAGCGAGACAGGGAATCAATGGAAAGAACGAGGTCCTGGTGAGTCAATTTCTGGGCCAGCGGCAAAACGGAGCTTAATGCACCAATCCCGGCTATCAGGCTCTAGGGCAACCATTAGTAGTGAACTAAACGTCAATCGGACAACTCACTTGAGGAGTGTATTCTACAAATTCGCCAATCCCCGAGGAAGATGGCCATAACGTCGTAACAGGAGGGGTTGTTGTGGTGTGGTCGAACGTGGGCAGCTCTCTTCCGACGACGTCTTTCCTATCGTTGACCAACTCGTGCCAGACAGACACCTCCAGACCGCCACCGATACCATCCGGCACGTCATTCCAATCCATGTGTCTGCTGCCTTGCTTCGCAACCCAAATAGCATGTTTCAATTGCTCATTATCCTTAGTAATGGTAGGCAAATCGACCGCACCAGCTTCGGCAATCAAGACTTCAGCTTGTGCTTTCCGTAGGTGAGCTGACAAGTCTTCCGCTGGGATATTGCGAGGAACAATGTAAGTATGGAAGCCATAGAAAGCGCCAGCTACCAGGTTGCATCAGCCTTAAGGTTCTTTCTGCGATGAAGAGTTCGCCACCAACCAAATACAGCAGCCAGAAGCTCCACAGAATCCGATAAAGAAAGCACGACAGTTTTCGCTTTTGCGTCGTTGATATACTTTCCAATGACATTGATTTCCTGCGTTATATCGTCTAAGTAGTGTTCGATAAGGTTTTTTCCCAGCACAGTGTAGATCTTGCCACGCGTCCCCGACGATGTACCATCCCCGTTTTGCACTCCACGTATGGCTGCCTTCCAGATATCACGAAGGTCACCATTCCTTCCGCCAGCCCATTTTGGTATGTCTGGATCCCTGATATTGAGACCAGTCCTCAGGGGAAGCCAGTGTGGAGTTTCGAGGCTCCTGAACACCGCCGATTCACCCGGCTGTCTGACAGGTGCTTCATTTGACTGTCGAGCGAGCAAATATGGATAGACATCTGGCGTAGTCGAGGAGAACAAGGAGTATCCGACAAAAATCACCACAGCCGCAGCCAACACTGTCGTGTAGATATTCCAGTCCGTAAATATGCCAGCCAAGAAGGCATCAAGTTTCGCCAGTCCCGTGTCCTCTGCCATGGTCAGACCAAGTTTGAATGCCCGAGGACTCTTAAGGCAAGGAGAGAAATCGAATAAAATAATAATAATTTAATAACAAGTGAACAGCACTGATGCTGAGATGTAATCTATACTTATACCTATGATATGATATACCTAGGCTGTCAAGTGGCTGGCGCTTTAACCTAGGTTAGGTAGGTACATAGTTATGTATCAAATCCATATGAATGTACGTCATCGTTCCAGAAGATCCGTTAAGCTGATCTGGGACTAGTTAAAACTTGAAACCGCCAAACTAAATCTCAATAAATCAAAACAACTCTATCATAGCAAAAACAACCGGATTCCACGGTTGCTTCCACCTTCTGTCGGCGAGCTCTTGCAGCACGGTCAGATGGACCTTCGAAGTTAAGTTTGGTAAGATATATCCTCCAGTTCCAGGTGAGAAATCCAAATTTCCCATATCTCCAAGTTGTCCGGACTCCGGAATGTTATTCTAACATGTTAGAAGAATCCCCGTAACAACCCCTTTGCCCTCCCATTTTTTTCTTTCCCTTGCTCCAACTTGCCTTTTCTATTCGAACTCGATGGCACCGTCCTCTCTACCATCAACCCCCAAACCATCACCTGCCATCGACAACCAAACCCCCGGAACATGGCGACATCCTCGTCTCAATGAAATCGTCAGACGCCAGAATGCGGCTACGTTTAGTCAACGCAACGTCAGAGGGCTGCTGTATAATGGCGCAGTGCTGTTTGTGCTCTGGTTTTTTGGGCGCACATTTAAATATTAGTGAGAAGGATCCCTAGGCGTTTATTTCCCTCTTCATTGACCACCTCCTAGCTTATCTCTTCTATGTTCTGCTGTCCGGCTGCCGACATATCCGGACCTGAGTCTCTCCATCTTACGTCTATACCTGTGTATCAACATCGTCACCGCCCTATACCCCTTATTTCGACCGAAAGATGACCTTGTCGATATTCCTCTTACGCCTTCACAACGGGCTCTCCTCGGACTTGATCCGAGAAGCACCCCTCCAGCGACACCCGGTACACAATACATAACCCCGCCGAGATATCGGCTTTCCGCATCGCGAGTCCCAAGTCCTGGTAGTCGACCGTCCTCCCCTCTGTCAATTGGCGAGAGTTCCTCCATGCGCGCCTCCCCTTTCTCGCCATCGTCAAGCCCCTTATTTCAGAAGGCGATTGTAAATGGGAATAAAGACACTGAACGTAAACTGAGTTTTGGGTCCGGTTCTTTGAATTTATCCTTCAGAGACTCAACTGGGCTCCGAACCCCTGCGTCACCGTCACCAGTGGGAAGTAAGGGTGGTAGTTTAGGTCTAAGCAATAAGTGGCTGTATGAGAAAAGCCGAAGACACTCTGCCGGCAATGGCCTATTTTAGTTGGTGATTGGGTTTTTTCTTTCTGGAACTTCGACTTTATGAATAGTATGATTTCAGGCGTGCAGGTCATAATAAGTACTGTACCTAGGTAGGCAAATTTGCTGGCATAGAAAGTGCACCTTCCTTTGCTCACCTTTAATTACCATGCCCTTGCTTATGCTTATGTGGAAGCATTGTCCTTAATAATGTCAATGCAACCCACTTGGTAGTTTTTACTAAAATTAAGGGTTGGAGATCACGGTTTTTTTTTTCCGAAGCAATGCCCTCGAGGAATGAGTTGAAGGGTTTACGAAGACAGGTCATCCAATCTATGAAAGGATTATAGAATTCTGGGCTGGAAAGACGAGGTGTTTTCCGTCCGCAGAGCCAAAAGCTGTGAAGCCGAAGTACGACGAAGATTAGGTACATACATGTATTTGCATGGTGGTGAGACTCAAGCCAACCTTTCCACCATTGCCACATCCACGACGGAAGCTGAATTATTGTTATTATCATGCACTTTCTTGGTGCCTCTATAGGCGCATGTAGTGATTGCTCTTGCTTAAAGCCGAGAACCCTCACAACCTCTGAAAGTCTGCAGCATACTGTGATATGATAGCGCTGGATGGCTTCGTCGCCATCCAACCCCTTGGGGATACGGGGTTTAGGTTAGGTATTAACAATTCGAGACGTACCATGCTTTATTGTAGAAGTGTGTATTCCATCTGAGCATTCCATCCAACAGGTTCTGGTATTATTGAAGAGTCTATGTTGATAGGATTCTAATGGAATCCAGGAACGTCTTCAGTTTGATTTATACTACATGTAGGACCTGAAGGAGTATCGACGTGAACTTCAAAATTGCTTACGGCTGCGATGTATCAATATATTCGATAGTCTCATTATATAGCATAAAGGCCTGTACTTTGTGTGAATTGAGACAGATCATTGCAGACATGCGTGTTAGCGCAGTTGTCAAGTCAGAAGTAGTCATAGAGCCTGGTCGAGGAATTGTCTCAGTTACCCAGTAACGCGCTGATCGACGATGTATTAGGTTATAGGTTAAGACAAGTCAGTCCTGAGGCGACTAGCTTCACTTCGCGCGAGCTGTCCGATCACCACACAGCAAATGAGAGTCCAATGACCGATCCTGGAGAGGAACTGAATGCTCGGGACTCTCATTTGTGGAAGCCACCACGTGCGCCGCCTTCGTTCGAATTCTTGATGGCAGGTTAGGTTTGAACCGTTCAGCAGAGTAGGCATTGGGAATACCAATAATGGAGGAAAACCTGTCTCCCATATTAGTACCCTCAGCCACGAAGAATGATGAGCGAAAGACCAGAAAGGGTATCAACCCGTTTTCTCGAGCCAACTATTGGCGAAGGCAGATTCAAGCTTGTAGTCTAACAAGACCATTATTATCATCGACAAAAATAAGTACGTATGATGGACTTGCTAACCCTAGGTAGCTAAGATCAATCTTAAATTTGCAGTGCTCCGGCTCTGTTGAAGGCTTCTATACGAGATAGCCACCCAACGACCTGTGGTCTAATTGGACTATTATAATTAACGAAAGAAGTATAATGTGCTTTCAAACTTTGGCCTACCACTGTAGCATTGCTCGATCTAAAAACTCACAACTCCTTAATTATCTCAATAGATAACCAGTCAAATTCCTCACAGAGGATCTGAGCCTGCTGGGATTAATTGCCCCCGTAAAAAGATTACATACCCCTTTTAAATTGGCGAGAGCCTACTGTAGGGAGATCGAATCAACTTTCAATTTTCAAGACGGGAAGTCATCATAACTTCTATACCCGGTCATATATATTTGGCGCTATACTTTATGTATAATATTTTTCCCCACAGGGCTATCCGAGCCGCGGATATTCTTTTGCGGGGACCTTCAAAGTTCAGCCTCGCCTAAACCTTCCTTGCTGCGCTTTGACATAACTAAAACCTGTTATACAAAGCAGCCTGTTACAGCAAGCAAGGACATGAAGGGCGAAGGGAACAGATCAAACTCCTCTGTTCTGCCCATGAGATACATGTCTTAAACCAGATTATACAGCGCTTCTATTCCCCACGTGAGCAACTTTATGCTGCCGATATGGGAGCCTCGCAGTCCAAGCTTGTTTTCAAACAGGGCATCTTCCGCCTCTCCGACGATAAAGATATATCGGCCAATGATCCTTTCTGGGCCAGAGTTCGTCTCGTTCCTTTTTAGTAAAAGAATCGAAACTTATAATTTTACTGATTGTTCGTTAAAGTTCTGGGAGCTACCCGAGTCCACGGAGGACATCTTCAGCATATTTACACCCGCAGATATACGAAGAACCCGTGATGTCGCACTGTCAAACCTTGAAACACTTTTGCTCGCAGTAACCTCTCGCCTTATCATCCTGAAAAACCATCCTTCCTTTCCGGATCCCGAACTTGCCCCGGAAAGAGACGCTTTGAATTGCATCCGCATACTAACCCGACTACTTCCGTACATCTATGAGGCAGGGCATTTGGAAGAATGGGAGGAGACCTTTTTTTGGAGCCGGCGCAAGAAGAAAACGCGTCAAGCGCAGGTTGCAGCGGAGGTCCTATTTGATGAAGATGAGCAGTCCCAGATACGCTCGCCGGAACATGATTACGAAGACGTAAAGCCTTTGGCTGAAGAGTTGATAGATGCCCTTTTGGATCTCCTTTTCTATACAGGATTTACCATACCGAAACTTGCGGCGACAAAGAGCAAAGTTACGCAAGCGATTTGGCAAAGCGGAGTAGGTTGCAATAGCGCAATGGTCTCGAGTAGGGACATGGAGAACAATCGGTACGAGGTTCTCAGACTCCTACTCACTCTGACTAGCAAGTCAATGTACATGCCGCCTAGTGAGTGCCATTTTTCGATGTTTGTGGCCCATAATGACCGTGGTATCCAGCTATTTTGCCCGTGCAAGGAGTCAAGGCTATTACTTATATCGCAACGTGTCCTGATAAGCAGATTGTCTTGACATTACTATGTTCGCTGTTGAACACCGTAAGTCAATAGGTCAACCTGAAAAAACCGTTGCTTACGTCCGATGAAAAGGCTATCAAGTACAATCCCGCAATTTGGCGAGTGCCTTATGATCACGTAGTATGGAAAGATCCAAAGCAGATTCTTGTCATATATTGTCTGCAATTTCTCTTGGTGATCCTTTTATATCCTATTCCAGAAGATGGATGTGGAGTCCCGCCAAAGAATTATTACCGGCATTATTTTGGACGTCTGCACAGGCCGCAGGATTTTCAATTTCTAGTTGATGGCATGACTAGAATATTAAATCAACCCGTGAGTCGATTAAACGTCAATATCTTTCATTGCTAACCCTTTACTTTCAGATGCAAGCCACTACAGCCTATCTCCCCGGTAGTCAAACATCCGTTAAGTGGGCACCCGAAATGCTTATTCTATTTTGGGAAGCAATACAGTGCAATAAGCGATTCCGGTCTTTCATAATCGATTCAAACCGCTCGCACGACTTCCTTATCCATTGTATATTCTATGCTATAGAATATCGAGGAAATCCTTCCAAACAAGGGGTGGTCAAAATGTGTATATTTATTTTGCAAACGATGAGTGTTGAGCCCAACTTTGGAAAGAGCCTAAACAAGAAGTTTGAAGCTCAGGACACTTTACCTCAAAGTATACGTCTTCCGAATTTTCGGGGTTCGTACGCAGACTATCTCATTACGGTAAGTTGGTGGCCTCTCAAAGGGTGCTAGTAAATAGTGCACATGGTCACCCAAGCTCACTGCTTCACAGTCAATTCATACCCTCATCACCACAAGCAATGGGAGGCTAGATGCTGTGTATCCTGCCCTTCTTGCTATATTAAATAACATAGCAGCCTATACAGAAAGTTTATCAGCTACGACTTGTTCCAAAGTATTACAGTTATTTTCATCGATGTCTGCTCCAAGCTTTTTGTTAGCAAACGAGACTAATCATGCTCTTCTTTTTTCTTTGCTCAATTTTATCAATACAATCTTGGAACATCAATTCACAAGTATGCTTTCCTCTCTTCTCTCTTTGTTACTTTGCAGACCCACAGATGAAGTACATCAATTAACAATGCTAGAAAATTCGCTCCTAATATATGGGATCCTTAAGTCCAGAAAACGGTTTCAGGCCATCCGCGCCTTCACACTGGAAAGCGGGCAGCAGGAGATTGAAAGACAAGACCAGTTCAGGAAATCGAATCCCAGTGCAAGCGATGGGGTTATTAGCCCTCTATCGCAGTCGGTAGAGGACCTTCAGACAACATCTGTATCGAGATCATCATTGGGCCACATACCCGAGGAAAGTGGCCCTTTTGCCATCGGAGGCGACGATTCCGACGATGATGAGGAGGGTCAGAACACACCCTCTCAATCCTCTCCATCCGCCCGGGACTCACGTACGCCTTCGGTATCTTCTTCTGTCGAAGATAGTGTTCCCTTGCAGTTGCAAGGAATGTCTGAGAAAGCACGGGGGAAAATGCCTGCCGGACAAATGTCATTTTCTAGACAGAATAGCGTGACCAGCTTGAGCAGCCATACGGTCATGATTTCCTCAACCTCCGCATCATTTACTCCTACTGCAGCATGGGTAAGCCATTATTTATTCATTTGTTTTGAAATTCTCGAGTCGCCTTTTTCTAACCATCTTCTCAGATCGAATCGTGGCTGCCTGACCTGCCTCTTCACACAACTCTTACGATCATATCGGCGATTTCTGCCCATGTTCCGGACACTGCCTTGCAATCATCTTCGAGCCCGGAAGCACGCACCTTAATAAGCAACCTCTCAACATTTGCAGAAGAGCCGCGTATCCAGGCCATTTTGTCGGATTCCTCCCCTGTTCGCGTGCACTCCTTCGAGTGGTCAGCCCTCTCCTTAGGCTGGTACGAGTCGTTGCTCTGGGGCTTCATCTTTTCCAGCGAGATGGTTGTTGGCTCTACATCAAATTCCACTCCTGGCAGTGTTGGAGTCTGGAATGGAACGGGGATTAAGCTATTCAAAGTCCAGGAGACAGCGGCTCAGGGGCCTACATTACTCGCCCCTAAAGGTGCTGTAGACGCGGTGGGTAGCAACTTGGTCCAAAGAATCGGAAGCCTTAACCTTAGAGGCCGGAACGGTAGTCAAGATGCGCAGAACCCTTCTCAGTCCCCCAGCATTAGGGAGGTATAAATGGGGACAAAGATTTGCATGAATACTGGGGCTTAAATCCCTCTGCTTTGTGATTAGAGTTCATATTGATCCGGCTTTCCATGATTAGCGGGCGTTTGTATTTTGGGACACTCTCGGGACTACATGCTGATGCTCAGTATCCTTTGGTCGATACAATTATAGATTCAATGGTGTATGATTCATGTTGGAACCAAATATTCGGAGTGGTGAGGCAACTGCGAAATCGAAATCGATAATGAATGGTTACACTTCGTGAAGGCTTCTTAGCGGATATGAGTTCTTTATGTTTGTGGTTCAATGCCTACATATGATAGGAGACTGGGTGAGATTCATACCGTCACTGTGATCACGCCCACCTTTATCGGCTTGTATTTTTTTATCTCTATCCCTGTTTACTATTAATCTTTTCTTTTCTTTTTTTTCTTGGTATATACAATTAGACGATAGTGTATACATACATACTATAATGAGCATCGCGTTAAGACGTAATAAGTTGATAAGCCATCTTGCTTGAAATAACTGGGGATGTTAGCTAGGCATCATACTATAGTATCCATCATGCTAGATGAAGCCAGTGACCAAATAATAGCTGACAGGCCTGTGCCGGTTAGCTATCATAGCTCTGCTAGCGCTTCAATCTCTTCGAACACAGCTCTCGGATTCCAAGGAGTCAAGGAAAGGACGAAGCTGAACAGCGTAGCTATTATGCCCCTACATATTTACCTTTGTGAGCCATGTGAGGAACAACAGGTGGACTGTATACGTATATTCTATCATAGCAAGGAATTTTTTGGAATATTTTGATACTGGTTGGCAGTCAAGACATCATTTGGCAAGAGCCTGATCATGCGGATATACTGCCTTGTCTAGTAGTTCCAGAATCAGTTATCATTCTTGCATTGGGTTCAGAACAAGCTACATAATTCTATTCGAAAAAGCCTGTCAAAGGAAGGAGGGAGAGGGGGGGAAATCCTATATTTGTCAACTCGAAGAATACCTACATACCTACCAGCCAGGATCTATTATAACAACGCAAATCAAAGCTGGGATTTACACCCACATACAGCTAATAATAATATCTCCCGAACTCTTGACTGGTCCTCAATTCAATCCCGTAACTTCAAAGGTCAAATGGGTGGCTATTGATGAGCTTCGTCTGATATCAGTATGGGGCAAAGATACTGGAAATCATTATAGCTGCATTGTTTGTTGCAAACTACTATCTGGATATCCTTGGTCATTAAGGAAACCGTTGGTTTGGTTGCACTGCAACATTTAATAAAGAGGAGACATGGTGCAACGGTTTAACTCTTTGCTGGATTCAGAGAAAAGCACCCATATCATCCGGACAGGACACCAATTAATCATCCTGATGTTACTGTACCTATTCTAGTTCGAAATGGCCATTGGTATGACACTCGAAATCACTACTGTAGTTAACATGACAAATAGGATATGACATCATGCCCCGTAGTGGACAAACTAATTATGTAGCCATGCCCTAACTAATAATAAAAAAGTATTTCAGGGGCATGTTAAGTTTAATATCCTCCGCACTGCCATCACATGTGGAGCTGTAGTGTATAAAAGAAGTTTGTTTCTGCTATTTTTTGTTCAATTAAACCTATAAAAGGCTATCTCGGGATATCTACACCTGGGCAGTAATAAATGAGAGAAAATCGAAGACACTGCGGGGAGCAGGCCTGTAGAATATCTCCCTAATATATAGGTTCGAGGAACATTAAATGGGACAGGGCAAGGTTAGTATGACATAACCAAAGTATCTGGTATATCATATATTGACTGTTCCATTGCTGCTGGTCCTACATAGCTAACTGCGACCGGGTGGCATGGTGAATTGAACTTCGAAGCTGCTGGTTAATAAAACAACAACAATTCACTCCCTCTCGCCAGTGCCCCCTCGCTACTTATACCCCCCCCCCCCC
>NPHW01004346.1:0-15067 GCA_002240705.1 Elaphomyces granulatus
TATAGGCGTCCCCCACCATACGTCATAATCGTACTGAATATTTACGAGCATTGGGGATAAGGAAATGACATGGTCAGCACACCGGAGATTCCTATATATGTATGTTGTTAGCTGGAATTCGAACAGGGAAAATGATGACAAATAGGTGAAAGGAAAGTTTGAAAAAGAAAGGATAGCCTGGATGTGTGGGGGAACACACACCCAGAAAAAAGGAAGATGAGAGCTCGATCTAATACTCACAGTCTGGCGGAATTTGCGACGCCCCATCAGCAAACTAAGAACGTTTTTTGGCTCCAACGCGGCTGGATAATCAACTAAGACGGTATTTCATTGAACCTACTGTTCCAGCTGCAGTGTAAGGATATTAAACGTATTATTACTACTATTATTATACACCGGTCTAGCTTCTACTAGAGCTCCGTAACCCGGTCCTTCTTCCTTGATATAAACGGACCTCAGTCAGAAAGAAAAACAATTGATTGGCTAATTTGAATGCTTCTGCCAAACATTGAGGGAGGAGTTATAAGCAAGAAGAACGACAGAAGTGTTAGGTAGGAGTGAAGCCCATTTTTAGAATACATAGTTTTGCGTCCATTCGAAAGTTCGCAATCGACAGCCGTTTGGGCAATATGGCCGCCCTGAATAGCCGACTTCTGGTAACCGAGACAACCTACCCACAGGAGCTAGGAATATGGGCTTTTATAATTAGTTATGATCATTTTATAAGTAAGCATATCAGTTTTCAGTACCTCGGTTTGCCGGAGGATGTAGGGGCATATCTCGTGTGTGGATTGTAGACATATGTAATTCACCCTTGATTCTGTTGCCGACCATAGCCGACTAGCTTGGCCATTTGATCAGAACCAACCGCAAGTCCTTGTCTCCCTCTAGGCGTGGTATAGATTCTAACCACCATGTATCTGGCTGAAGATATGTGTGGTGTTTCCTTAGGGCCGCGAAGCCGTTAGTAACGTGGAATTTAGGAGAATATAAATGACTTACTCATTCCTACACGACAATCCAAATACTTGCGTTCTGCGACAGTCAAGAAACCCGACGTCAACATGTTGGCCATCTCGTTAGCAATCTATTTCTGGTGGGTATCGTGTACATCCGTTGGCATCACCCTGACGGTTAGGGCCTTCGTATTAAAGGATATCTTGAATTGGATGTCAATCTCAGGCCTCCTAGATTCTCGAGGCCGCACGATCACGATCTCAGGAATCTCGCTGTCAGCCGGCCTTTCGCCAGTCCCGGCTGAGTCTGACAGGGTCCTGGAATTTGACGACAGTGTTTAGCGACGAATCGTAGTCCTTATTATCATGCTTGTCAAATATTATTTAGTCAAAGGCCCCAACGGCTTTCATGCCACAGGAAGCTGATACGCAACCTCTGATTCGTCACAAAAGGCAACAAAATATAACAAGAATCAGAAAGCTTTAACTCAATGTGCTTACCTGGATAGATGAGAGCAGGATAGAGGGTACATCGGGGGCGACATGTAACCACAGATATGGCGGGAGTGGGTAGTCTTCAAATATTGAATGTTTTCCAGTGCTCGGTTTTTTTTTCACAAGAGTGGAGTAGAAATTGAAACAAGGACTGGTGGAGCTGTGAATGGTAGTCTGTTACCAAGGGCAACGTTAGTCATGGACAAGCATGAGCGTTTATGAATTTCAGTATTTAACCTGTGATTCGTGAAGCGTGGGTAATTAAACAGTCTCAGAACTACAAAATGGTAATGACAATGACTCTTCCTAACAGAAATATACCTACCCTAAAATACCCCAGCATTTATACTGTATATAAACACCGTACAAAATATATGGATTCTTAGAAATCCATTTTTTATTTAGGCTATACAGCGATGAACTTAGAATTAGCCCCAGTATAGAGATGAAGTGGGAGGTTGTTCTATACATGAATATTATAAAACAACTAGGTTGAAAAGATAATTAGCAAGGTCTAGAAATAGAGTATAGCACCCCATTTATGGAGCATGTTAGGAGAACTAACCCTAACCCAGTAAAAGAGAGATTGAAATTTGGTATATATACCAGAGGCAGGATCTTGACTGCGCTAAAAAAAATCCTTTTCTCTGTTAAATGTCAGTTTCTATCCAGCCACATGTAACAAAATACGCCTGAGATCAAAATGAAATGATGGTAGCAATGAAACCGATCATCCCCGGTATGTTCCATTAGGAAGAGGAGTAATGACTTACCTAACCAAGAAAAGGTCATCAGCGATGGTATACAGGCCGGGTTTGTTATATCAGAGGCAATGGCCAGAAAGTGGAGAGAGATGATCGTATTAGTAGATAGATAAAACAGAGCAACAGAAGATTATAAATATAAATCTGTCTAACAATTTTTCAAAGAATAAAAAAGAAGACTCAAGAGAAGACAACAGGGAAAATTTAAATGAAAGTAAGTTAGCCATACAGAACTGACAGTTAACTAGATTGTCTATTGTCAAGTGAAGCTATGAAGTGGGCGTGAATGCAATTTAGTTCAACTGCGTGAATGCAGGAGCTTCAATACTTCAAGAATTACCTCGGTATCATACGACGGTATGTTTCCTCGCTTAAAGGCATCCTATTAGTCATATCCCCACAATTGAGAGCTGCATTCCGAATTCATTCATTAACAGACAGGTGAAATACTTTCACTTTCTGTCACCACTCATAGACACCTCAAGTTAGGGTTTCAACTTTCTGCTTTTGTAGTGCATACCTATGGCTATATGATATCTTGGAATATTTGGAATATGGGTTGGCATACATCTGGAAGAAAACCTAAAACTACATAATTCATGCATAATATAAAATCAAGCCCGTGGATCTGGCCAAGTAGCTGGATATGACCAGAGATCAACCGGCGTCAGCGAGTTACAGGGCCTTATGGCACTCACGGCGAATAAATCATCGAATGGAGATATTTCTTTTAAACCAAGAAGAGTTATCTTTTCCAAGATTGAAAGGTTTGCGCTAATTCCTGGAGTTCCTTTTGTCGACGGTACTTTGCCATTACAACCCGGAGAGGAGAGACGTCTTTACGCCTTTGCCAAGGACGGTAAATGGATTTGAATACGTGAAATGAAAGTTGATGGCGAGCAGGTATCTATCTTATGCGGTCAGAGCTGCTCTTAGAGCTCAAATGGTAGCCAGTCGGCCGATTCACTCAGCAGACCATGCACGTTCTACAATCCACTTCACTGAGGCGACCATAGGAAAAAGCTGCTTGCATTGTGCTAACAAAGAGTAAAATATTGTCTTCACTAGAGCATTCAATCGAGCACATGTATGTGTTCCTATCACCTAGTTTCGGGGACCTAACGAATAATTGCACCACTGTCTGAAGTGAAGTTAGTAATCCTTTAGACAATGCAATGAATTAATTGGTGGAGTAGATCTCACCAACTTGGATCGACTGTCCTGTCATGGAACTGTTTTTGGCGATTGCTGGATACAGGGCAGCACAGTCGTCCAGGTCAACCTTCCAGTTACATATTCAGCATCCGCAATCTTATGATCAAAAATCTCACTTCTTACAATTCGTTTAAGCACCAGCTTATCGGGCCATTCTTCAATTTGCGTTTGTCCGAATTTACGACCCTGCTTCCCACTTAGATACGTACTCATGTCTGCCGATTAACGTTCATCGGATTACCAACCCAGTCCGTGAGCAATAGGCCAGGTAAGACTGAATTGACGCGGACCTTTGGTCCCTGCGTTTGCGCGAGACACTTCATGAGATGTAGTCCTATGAGAGTTTAACTTCATGGCCGTGGACCCGTGAGTGTCTTGAAGTCTCTCACCTGCAGCTTTTGTCACCGAATAGGCCATACTGCTGCCAGTTGGTGAAATCCCCTAATTAAGAAGAGAAGGTTAGTAGTAGTATGATAGTAGTGAAGCTATTAATATTGAATATTTTACCGCAATAGAAGACGTTATGATAAAGACACCGCCTTCGGGATTCTCGTTGAAAGCAGGTAGAACTTCTCGGAAAAGATGCAGGTTGCCCTTGACATTGGTGGCCCAGCACTATGGCAAAATTAAGCGAAAGCCCTGAGTAACCGAGTTCGGCCAAATAATTGGATAATGTGAATTAGCATTCACCTTATCCCACTCATCCTCATTCAAGGAATTAAGATCACTGAAGTTCGAGAATTTTGTCCACCCCTGACATCTAGTTAGTGATCAGTCGCGTCAGAAATCTCGCTAGAAGTAATAAATGGGTCTACATACTGCGTTGGAAATTACGATGTCCAGGCCACCCAAAGCCTCTTTGCTGGATTTCACTACTCTAATGCAGTCATCTTGGATTCCCATATCCTAAATACATCGGAGGTATCATATAATAATTAGCGAATGCGACGACCATATATATATCAGACGGGTTAAGCGGAGTGAAAGCTTTAAGGGCGTACACCATGGATAACGACTGCCTTCACTTTGTACTCGGATTCGATCTTTTGAGCAGTTTCCTTAGCCCGATCTTCGCTGGAAACATAGTTTATGGCAATGTTCGATCCTTCGGCTGCGAACTTCTCGGCGACGAGAGCTCCTAATCCTCTTTATATTCGAAGTAAGTTAGAACTTAATTTATCAGTCAGTGAAGGTAAACGGCTCACCTTGATCCTCCCGTAACCAGAACATTACGACCTTTCAGAGAGTATGGCATGGTGAAGCATCTGAATAACAGCAATCGAGTTTTCGGTTATCAATCCCCTCGTAGTTGTTGGTGTTACATACTACGTTTCAGGCTTATTAAAAGATGCCCCGCGTTATGTAACCAGTGACTTCAACCTTGTTCCATACTTTCCGGCTGCCACTAATGTAAAGACGGTCAAATAGCTGGGTGAAACATCCTATGATATCATAGAAAGGAAAAGGAGGCCAAAGGTGCTAAACGGATTACTATAACTGCTTTCTGATCTACCTTTTCACATTGTCTTCCGGAACAAATGAACCATTTCACTTGGAGTCATATAGATACCTACTGGGGACCTGAGATGAAATATACCCAGGAAACGCTGGGATAGACGGAGGCGAATGAGGCTGGGAAGTTCTCTCTCATCAAGGGCCGATTCCTTCAGACGGATCTTGCATTGGAGTACATGAAGATAGATTGGTAAGGCTCTACATCATGCGTTGATGGCATACTCTAACCCAGCTGGCTGGCGAGCCTTTTCTTGGATCAAACTCCACGCCTTCAAGGTGTTTACAGAAAGCGATTTAAAAATTCTGCCGGAATCTCCAGCCTTCAACCGCATAGTATTTACCTAATGAAAAGCTTCATTGCACCTCTGATCCTAATAGTCCTGATCAGCTGCAGCCAATGCGCGCACTGAGAAACAACACACCTTTCCCTCCGTGGTCCCACCAGAGCTGTCGTCTCAGAAATTGTTCAAATAATAACTCCCGAAGGACAATCTCAGATACTACTGCATAGAGTATAACTGACTTGAATTTTGGGGAGATCCTCCTTGGGACCCTGCCAATGAGGATGTATGAGACACTGAAACTTGGATACTGATAGTTTCCTGGTGTGAATCGCTGTGGATAATATACTGAGGATGAGCTCCTTCAATCACGGAACGAGGTCGCAAGCTGAAGACCACCTGGGCAGTGCAGGGGGAATCTCCCCAAAGTTCAAATCAGTACTCTGAGCAGTAGTTTCTAAGACCATCTTTCGGATTCTATGCCAACCATCAAGAACGGCTTGCGAACGAAATGCTCTACGTGGTTGCATCATCTCAAACCCCGTATTGGAACAAGTAGGTCATAGAGTATTTATCCTAAATTCTGATTTATTAACCAAATCACTTTCAAGGTTTTGTGGCGGCTCTTCTTCAAAGTGCCTGATACCTGTGTTCTCCTAGCTAGGCGCTCAACGCCTTCCCACGATAATCGTCGAGATAAGGACCTTTGGCATCCTCTTGAGTGATCTCTGCAATGTTTAAATCCAAGATGTCTTTTGATATTCTCATTTAAGATCGCAGTGAGGTCTTCAAGATAGCAGGGGGTGTTTGACGATCTGACGATTTTGGGACCTTGACCGTCTCAGTGGAATTCGTCGCAGTTCCTCAGACGCCAAGGGCCAAGATAACCACAATATCGAAATTTAGCGTGCGAGCTCATGCTCGAAGGAGTGTTATCCCTGCATGCAGTACCAGTCATGCGGGAGGCTGAATGCCACGCGACGCCTAGTTTATGCGCAAGGCTGTCAGGCTGATTGAATCGAGAGCGGGGTCAAAAGGTCTTGCTTTCTTGGATGGGTCTGGAGCGAGGTTTATTACTAGAGTCGCAAAAAGCAGACTACAGTAGCTACATCGGTGTGAAATGTCGACTTATATAACCATTACACCGTCGACCGAATGGTTTGGACAACCAAGTTGGGCTGTGCCCTGCTTCCACTTCCTCCCGCAGAGCAAGAGGGTGATTTTCTTGTCCCCATTAATTACTACCTAGGTATCTGGACCATGAACTACCAAAGCCGCCCGCTTGCTGTTATCCCAGGGTGAAAACTTGTTCCTTTTTTTTTCAATTTTTTAGTCATTTAAGGGGACAGAATTACGATCGAAGATGGTAAGTGCTCATCTGCAGTTCATTCTGAGTGATGATTTAACAAATTACCTTCGAGTTTAGAGTCAAGTATTCAGCTGCTGGGTGAGCGTGATCGTCGAGCGGGCGCCAGGCGATTGTTCGGCGACCTCCCCTGCAAGCGGAAGCTCTGCGATGACTTCCTCTGGAAGCAATTACTCTGAGAGTTCAATTATTACTACAGGCATTTATTATACTACCTCTTGACACGAGGTCGCCCAGCATTCCTAATACCACTTCTTTACAGACGCTCAAACTTCTGCCTCTACTACGGCGACAATTCAGTCTAGTACTTCAATCCCTGATTCTGCTACGAGTGTTTATCAGAGTACTTCGAACCCTGCTCCTACTACTAGTACTAGTAGTGATCTCAGTTCTTCTTCTGCTGCGGACATCAACCATGGTACTTCGAACCCTGCTCCTACTACTAGTACTAGTAGTGATCTCAGTTCTTCTTCTGCTGCGGACATCAACCACAGTACTTCAAACCCCATTCCTCCTATGGACGTTAATTCCAGTATTTCAAATTCTGTCCCCCCTACGGACACTCATCCCGGTGTCTCGAATCCCACTTCTACGGATATTCACCCTAACATTCCAGATACTTCAGCAGACACTCAGCCTAGCGCTCCGAACGGTTTAACATTTCCACCCACGATATCCAACGCTCGTGAGTATCTTGCTCCAGCCTCCCAACAATTGACTGACTAGTGTCTTCAGCGTCGACGATCCTGTCTAATTCTGCGCCCCAGACTGCAAGCACTACGCCTTCTACCACATTTACGACATCAACCATATTCCAAGTCATTACTATACCTCCAACCGCCATTGGGCCACCACTTACAACCTCAGTTCCCACTTCCCCAGGTCAGGTAGTGGTTCAGCCTATAACCCAACAACCGCTCGCTTTCCCAACGGCTTCGTACACCGGCGGTCCTCTTCTCACAGGAACTTGTACAATCCCTCAATACACGCTGGTAGTCTTGCCAGATGGGTCTCTAATGGGAGTCCCTATGATTGGCTGCGCCGACATCCGACCTGATTGTTGCCCGTCGCTGCGTCCAGTAGCAGCGCCTCTTTCCACAGTGACAGTTATTGCTCCTATAATTGAGAGTACAAAGGCTGTTGCAGCACTATCCGCCGATCCACTGACACGATGCCCTTCTGATTACACTGAACTTGGATCTGTTTGCTGTCCTAAGTCTGTAACCTTTGTATACTTTCCCGTATTTTGCAGAGCCTGATATGGAAATAGCGGCTTCACACTATACAGCCAGGAGCTTCTGGGACAAACTCCATGCTACACCATCCTTACTACAACTCTACCTATCCCCCTTGGCGTCACCTCCGAGCTCTCCCTCCTAGCTTCACGCCTCGCCCAAAGCCCCTCTTCCTCCTCCGTAACGGCTTCCTATTCCGTACAAATCATTGCCAACGAAGTCGTCGCACTCAGTCTGCCCCATACTCCCGGTAGCAACGACGTTAACCTCAGCGTCCCCGCCCAGATCGGCATTGGTGTCGGCGCGGGAGTTGGTGGATTGCTCATCCTACTCATCCTGCTCTGGCTAGTGCGCCGGCGAATCCGCCGGAACAAACAGTCTACACTGTCGGATGGTCCAGCCATGTCGTCCTCGGAGCCTCCGTCGAGTTCGCGATACAGTGGACCCTCACGACCGCCTCCAGGTCCTCCACAGCAGGACACGCAACACTGGGGATTCTACCCTGACGGGCAGAGGCAGAGTCCGAGTCCGCCAGCAGTAGCGGTTCCATACGGCATGATACCACAGCCCCCGCCGCAGCAACACCAAGATTTTACTCAGGAAATGAGGGGGGAGTTGCCGGTGGGGTCTTCTCGCTTCGTAGATAACACGCATAACTATCCCGTGGAAATGGCCGGAGTGAGGAGTCCAAGCCCAAGGATTCACCGATCGCGACCGTCCCCGGTAAGAAATTGGCACTATTAATAATAATTTGGTATGTGATTTTAAATTTTGGAGTTGTTCTATGATATACCTTTTGAAAGGCGATTTATTATTTATCGGCGTTACTATGATAGTATGATAAATGATACGATACGGCGATCGATTAGTACTCTTAAGGCCGGTGTCTCCCCCTAGTAATTATAGTTTGAAGGGATCATGCAGGAGCCGACACTTAATTATTAATGAATCTCGATCTCACTTTGTAGTATCAATTGCAACCTTGGAAAGTGCCTGTTGTAGCCTACCGACGAAATTTATATACATGTATGTCGTATCACTACTGATCATGAACGGTCAGCTAGATTCTGTTTTTGAAATTAGTAGCCAAGGACTCGGGAGCTTGTTAGTTAGCTGTTTCTATTTATTTATTTTCTCCTATGTATGTACTTACGGAGTACAATTAAAGAGCAATTAATTTATGTACTATATAATATAGTCTAACTTGGTCGGAAGCGGGTCGGTCGGTCGTCCTATCATCATTTCCTAGTCTATGTAAACATGCACAAGGTCCGAGTCATCGTAATTCGTCGATCATTTATAGTCGAGCGGCTACGTCGTTCTTTTGAGATACTGAGCATATTCCCGTTCGCTGATCCGGTAGTTTTTTGCGAAGGATCTTGCCCGTCGAATTTCGGATGATAGAAGCCACCTCCCAGACTCCACCACGGAGTTTCTTGTACCCGCTTACTTGACTGTCTATATCACCGTGGATGATGCGGAGAGCGTTCCGTTTATCTGATACCGTCTTGAACTGTGGTTTTAAGAGAACGTACGCGGTTGGCAGTTCCGTTAACAGTTCCCTATCCCACAACGAAGCAACGGCCGCATCGGCAACAAAAGGATGTGAAAAAAGATGCGCCTCCAATTCAGTAGGACTGATTTGGAAGCCCTTGTATTTGATGAGCTCCTTTGTTCTTCCTACAACGGAGACAAGCCCATCGTCCGTGATGGTACAGATGTCACCGGTGTTGTACCACCCTGGCATTGGAAAGGCCCTTTTGTTCGCTTCGGAGTTGAATGTGTATCCATTGAAGATGTTAGGTCCCCGCAGCCAAAGCTCGCCTGGCCCGCCTCGTGACGCGTCTAGTGTTGTGTCCTCTTGTTTGAGAGTTGCCTCGATGTTCGGTAATAAATACCCCACTGCTCCTTCAGGAAGCTCTTCATCCAGTCTTTGATAGGCGACATACGGAGATGCTTCAGTCATACCATAGACCTGAACTGTCTTCCAGGGGGCGCGACTCAGTAGTCTGTCCAGCAGGTCCTGCGTTAGAGGAGCGCCTCCAACATTAATGACCTCTGCAGCCGAAAAATCATACTTCTCACAGATGTCTGTTTTCGCCAGTGATAGCACCACCGACGGCACGCCTTGAAAATTCGTAGCGGCATTTGATTGAACCAGTTGGCCAAACGTGTCCAAGTCAAACCTTGGCATAGCGTGGTGCATCATGCCGGTCCAGGGCCCTATGAATAGTGGAAAGGTTGTCATAGCAATGTGGGCAAAAGGAGTATATGCCACGGTTCGAGACGATGGATGAAATTGATTCGGGTCATGAGCATAAAGCTGGTAACAATTTGCCACATAGTTGTAGTGTGTCAACTCGGCGCCTTTAGGAAGCCCCGTCGTGCCAGACGAGAGGTGGATAGATGCTAGTCGGGTCGACGTATCTCTCCAGTGTGGAATCCGAAGACTGGTCTCCGCCTTGAAATCTTCGGGAATATGCTTGTATCCGCTGACTTTTTCCACAACTGTGATGATCCGTGGTCTTATCCAGGCCACCCTTTGTTTTCCCAAAGCTTCACTTGCCATAGCGATAGCATCCTTCACATTATCGAGAACTTTACCGTAAGCAATGACGAATTTCGGCCTTGAAACGCAGAGGCCGTGGGCTATCTCGGCAGCTTTTATGGCATGATTGATTGGACAAAACACTCCGCCTGTCCACAAAATGGCGTGCGATACTTCAATGAAATCAACCGAGTTGGGAAGAATCACTGCCCATCGATCACCATCGTCTGCCTCCAAACCAGATGCTAAGCCCTGTGCGAGTCGTCCCGCTCGCAAACGAAGCTCCCCTAAGGTAAGACTACGGTTTGTAAGGCTATCCTTAGCAATCAGATGAGATGGAGGGATGGGAGAGTTGCAAGCGGCAGAATGGAGAAGCTCTGTGAGGTTGAGGTCTCTAGGAATATCAACACAAGTTGCTGAACGATATATGTGACCGGGTTCTTGTTGAGACATGGCTCTCTCTCCTCTGATACCTCGAAAATCTCAACAAATGAGAGTCTGCACCCAAAATGGTAGGACAGAAACGTGTAAAGTCCAGCAGAAGAAGATGATGATGATGAAATGAAGACAAGAACGTTGCCATTTATACGAAAATAAAGCAAGTGATATAGCAAGAGGGGTTATCAGGCAGCAAAATCAAACCACAACAGCAGTAAAGTATTTACATCGCCATTCAGGTTTATAGCCCTAAAGAAGACTTACCGGCCAGTCACGGCCGGGGGGGGTGCTTATATGTATGTACATACATACTATCAACAGAGTCGGGGTTTAATCACGGCCACTGAAAAGGATCAGAAAGACCCCTTGCGGGGATCCACCTCCTTGTCAGCCCAGAAATGGAAAATACCACTCTGAACCAACCTCAATCCTCTCGGCTGATGAGAGATCTTCTGTACGGAGTTGTATGTACAAGCATTGACTGAGCTGCCGACGTGCCGTGCTAGGATCGGTTCCACTTCGCTTTTCGTCATCGTCGTACATACGGGATGCCCGGAGATGTCTCTATTCTAGGTAAGTACAAATCGTGGAAGAAAGAGGTTGGTGCGGAATTGATGGAGGTAATTGTACATACGCATTGGACACCAGGGCTTCTTCTCATGATTTCACAGAAAACATGCATGAACTAGAGGCTGACAAGGCATGGAAATTCACGAGTTCATCTGGTGGTTGAAGATTAGTACTGCACGTTATTATTACTCCCCAGATCGCTGGGAAGGTCCAGTCATTGGGATGAACACTCGGCTATTCAGCCATTTTGCTCAAATGTTTCTTTTAACTAGCGGGGCCTCGGTTACGAACACCAATGATGATTTTTGATTTCGCATCTGTGGTTCGTGCCCAGGTGAGCACCGTTCGCCTAGTTAGGTATAGGCTCCAGCAAGCCACAAAGCGTGGGAATCCCTCCATACCTAACTAAAATAAAAAAGTTCGGTCAGTGCTTGAATGCTTCTGCACCTGCATCAGTGCACAGACTTCCTGTATACATAATGCATAGGAGAGACTTCATCAAGGAGCTTAATAAATGGAGGAAAAGCACAAGGCGTTATCATATATGATCAAATGATGGAGTGTGCTTTTGCTTTGAAACCTCACAGCCAATCGGTAACTAGTTAGGCGGAGACTAGCCAATCGGGTAGTTGAGGTAACCTTGGAAGAATCGGAGCTGCCCAGCCCCACCCAACCTAATTAAAGATGAGATATCTTTTTTTGAAGCTAGGCAGTAAGTTTGATTGCTGCTATGCGATGTCCGTGCACAATCATTTTCCCAGTCGGGTCGTCTTTATGGAATGGCGTTGGTGTATCGTAACACTTTACAGTTAGTACCTAGTAATGTTTCGATATCAGGGAGACCGCTAGCAACGTAAGTAGTAGCATGATATGTTATATTTCAGCCTTTCCACCGGCCAAAAGAATAGAATTTCACTCGAGGTTCGTATTAACTTATTGCAGTTTTCCCTACTTTGTTTGAATCAGACAGCTCTTTCAATAATCCTACGTATCAAAGATAGAAGAGCTCGAGGCACACGTCCGTGGCGGGATCGCCAAAGAAATGGTGGAGAATCTCAACGGCATTGCAACGAAAAGATTTTCTTTTTATGTTTGACAATATAAATCCCGTGAGGCACTTCCTATGCTTGATCTTGGAACCCATTACTAGGGGATTTAGGAAATTCTCTCTTATGGATTACTAAGTTAGAGGTAAGCACTGCATGCTCCAACTATTAATCTTGGAACCATTACTAACCGGACGGGATTTAGGAAATTCTCTCGTCGCACAACCGGATCATCGACGATTCATCGTTGATATTCCGGGGAAGATAGTAAACAATTTACGATTTTAAAGGGATTGAAGACAAGGCTCCGACTCCCTGATTGCATGGTTTTCGAAATCCCCGGTGCTGGGCTCCACCTCGACGAAAAGGATGGCTGCCACGAAGATATGGACCTTCCGAAATATCAACAAGGTTAAAACAGAAATTTATAAGAAAACGAACCGACATATGAGTCAACGGCGCTCCGCCGTGTGACGCTGTCATGCTGTGGTTTTGAGGATTGGGGGTTGGATTCTGTACATATGTATAAAGGCCTGTTTTCTTTTTTTTTACCATAGGCGTTCGGATGGAGTCAAGGAGAACATCCTGCGTAGTAGCATTTACTATTTGGCAAAGCCAGCTAGGCATGAATTCTACTATGTATCCAAGTCATGAAGAGTGTTTTAGAGTCCTGACTACTACAGTTACCTGATCTTTCAAGTACTATTAAACTCATTGACTTGATGCCATGTATTACCTTGGAGCATAGAATTAACATATACATACTTGCATCTTCAACTTTGGACTCTTGATTAGAGTAATAACATACTACTAGTTGTCTGGGTCTCAAATCAAATCCTTTCATTGCACGACTCTTTATTATTCAGAATAAAGACACCTGACTGATATCCTTGCAACCGAAATCTTTCAGGCAGATTACCTATATGTTGGTGTGGTGGTGCTTTCTCTTTGTCAGGAATTCAATTCCTTAAGCTTTAACTTTTAAGTCCAACATAACATTCGTGGCGCCACGTATTGCGCCCCTCCTCGATCATGATCTTCACGCTATGGTGGTAGTGACCATGTTCTCGTCATGAAGCTGCTCCATTGCGTCATAGTCTATGCAGATAATCTACTCAACCATAATAGATTTCTAAGAAGGAAGTGTGGGGCGTTTTCTCCGACCAGTCAGTGGCAGTCACAGTTATTGCCTCATGTGGCGACGTGATGCCGACTGAGGTCACTACATGTATTCGACAATATGATATGATTTTGCTCAGAAAGAAACGTATAAAAATGGATATATGATGGATCCCTTTTCTTTTTTTTTGGAAGTGATCATTAATTGAAGACCCAAAACAAACCGAATTAAAGAAAAACTGCTTTCATAATTGTGAATTTGCCTATCATAACATCGGTCTCACGGAACGAATTTGTTGCCACCAAGCTGCCATCATATCTAGCTACGTATACAATAATAACCAGAAGACCGGGTCCGACAGCAACTGCTACGAAATTGCTGGCAAAACACGCGCCGGTAGCACCAGCTACGACCCAGACACGGGCGCATACGACCAACACATCGATTATGATGATACCGATGGCACCCGACGGCACCATAGGGAACATATGGATGCTGTCGGACGATACTACCACAGAGATGTTGATCGAGATACCAGCAATAATGGGTCGGAAGTGAGAGTTCAAAAGGATTATGTAAATCCCAACACTGGCACAAGCTACCATCGGGAAATGGAATATGATATCAGAGATGAATAAAGGAGATCTTGCGTTCGTTCCCTCAGTCTTGGACTCTCGGGTTCTTCATAACCATAACCCTCCCATCTTCATATTTGTGCTCTAGTCTCCCTCTAGGTTTGAGTATGACTTATTAGCCATGAAGGAGAAAAGGTGAGGAAATCGGGGGGAAAGGTGTATGACTACGTGCAAAAGTTATGTGTATATTAGAAAATCAAAAATATGGATGGAACCGGAAACATTTGTCGAGAATCAAGATCGATCATGTCTCAGCTTCGAAATCCCTCATCGAATAAAGTAATCCATTCTCCCCATCAGTCTATAATATCCTCTATCATACATGTAGTTATCATTCAACAATCTCAGAGCCATGCTAGGTCGGAAATTGCCCACAGAGCTGTACGAATCCTCATCAGGGAGATGAGAAGTTGGTTCCTAGATTGAAGAGAGGAGGAGAACCTCTCAATTGTCTCTGCCGAACGTCATCATTCTGTGTGAATTTGCACGTAAATTGACCTCTGCTGATGCATCGTGGTTGCCATTCGACTAGAAGAGGAAGGGCAAAAGATGTCTGTCTATGTCGATTCCTTCTTTTGGATTCTCCTTGGATCATCCCTCTGGTTTTTCTCTCAGTGGGAGAAGACAAACTAGAGCTGAATCAATCCCCGGCAATTAGCGCAAGGTACCAATATAAAAAGTTCCTCCAGACTCTCCCATCCTCACTAGGTGTATGGCCCAGTATGTGGTGGCGCCCTAGATAGAACATTAGTTAGCTCAGTGAATGCTTGTTTCATGCCACAAACGTAATTACCTAGGTACTCCTTCACGATCTCCTAAATCCATAGCCGCTTTACCTCAGTACCACCCTATTGTGGATTAGTGGTGGTGCGGGAGCGCTAAA
>NPHW01004347.1:0-22289 GCA_002240705.1 Elaphomyces granulatus
ACTAAGAATTTCATTAGAATTAGCAAAAAGTATCAGAAACGTTCTTGAACCGGATAGTTACACGATAGTCATAGATTTTCGGGTTCTCAGGAATCTCGAGCGACAGAACACAATGCCTATCCCCTTGCTCGCGCAAGGGATCACCGATGGCTTTTCATCTATTCCTTATGCTTATCCAGTCTTCAAGACGGCCGCAGGCCTTATCCTGCTCACGTTGCTGAAGTGGTACTTCGGAGGATCACGCAACTCCGCAGAGAGACTAATGCGTTCTAAAGTCATAATGGTCACGGTAAATTGACCTCAGTTGATTCAAGATTTTTTTCCTCGTTGTGCTAACCTAGAGGTTTGCTCTGTTTTAACCACGCAGGGAGGCACATCGGGAATTGGTGCTGCAGTCGTGTTCGGGCTTGCTTCTCGTGGCGCCCAGATCATTCTCTTGACCCAGCATCCTCCCTCGGATCTCTTCTTGGTGGACTACATACAAGACCTACGGAATTCTACAAACAACCAGCTTATCTATGCGGAACAGGTCGATCTATCCTCACTTCACTCGATTCGACAATTCGCTACCAAATGGGTCGACAACGCTCCACCCCGACGACTGGACATGGTCATCCTTTGTGCAGATACCTTCATACCGTCACGAAGCCGGAAACTGCGGACGGTAGACGGCCTAGACGAGGAATGGCAGGTCAACTACCTTTCCAATTTCCATCTCCTGAGCATCCTGAGCCCAGCGCTGAGAGCACAGCCACCGGATCGAGACATTCGTGTCATTTTTAGCACATGCTCAGGCTATATTGGAGCGTGGCTTGATCTTCAACAGACAGAAGGTGCTGAACCATTTGTCCCAGCCAAAGCAATGATGAGCAAAACCGCAACAGGCAAGATGCAGAGGCCTAAGCAGCCAGCATCAAAAGCCCCCGTAAACATGTACGGGATGGCTAAACTCTCGCTCATGGTATTCGCCCAGGCCTTTCAAAAACACCTTTTTTCCTACCAGCGGCCAGATAAGCAACCCATGAACGCCCGAGTTTTAATCGTCGACCCCGGATTCAGCCGCACACCAGGAACCCGACGATGGCTGACAGGAGGTTCGCTTTGGGGCCTTATCTTCTATCTTCTCACCTGGCCTCTCTGGTGGCTGGTTCTCAAATCCCCACAACAAGGGGCCCAGAGCTTTCTCTACGCTGCCATGGATTCTCGATTCGGACGTGGCCCTGGTGGCTGGATGATCAAGGAGTGCAAGGAAGTGGACTTCTTGCGGAAAGAAGTACGGGACGACAAGATAGCCAAGCAACTCTGGGAATTCAGCGAGCAGCAGATCCAAACCAAGGAGAAAGAGGGCGCCACAAAACGTGCCCTTGCAAAAAAGGAACAGGGGGCCGCCGTTGCCACTGCCTCTGCTACCACCACCCCTTCGACCCAAGAAGGAACAGCTGAACCATTGCAGCTCGGACACACTGCGAAGACCCAAACCCCCGGGTCACGAAGAAACCGCAAGACAAAAGCTTGATTCGGACTCGAATTTAATGAATTAATGAGTGTATGGATGAGTTAATACTATAGAGGCTTGCTGGCGGGGTTTACACTAAAATAATGATGTTAGATTCGAATTCGCATATGTACATTTATGGCATTGAAATTTTTCTTAGAGAAAGATTGTCTTGTCTAGCTTTATCATACGACTAGAGGTACGTATCCTGTACTGCTACTATCAACCCTGGGTAATGGGGATTAGGGAGATAATGTGTGGCAAGGGATCGAGGACATACCTCAAATAATGGATGCCACGTTTCAGCAAGGTGTATATATAGCTACCTGTATCCAAATATAATTCCAAGGTTTGACCACTCCTTTAGAGCCATGGCCACTAACGAGTATTAATATAATGTAGAGGTGAAAGAAAAAAACGAGAGACTTTTCCATTTATGTTACAGTGCTCATTTCCCCAAACAGGGAACGTCAAACCGTCCAACTATTATATATATATGTACAGTACATTTTTGTTGTATCCAGCAGGGGATGTTGAATGTCCATGGTTAACTGCCAATTGTAAGTTGCAGTCAAAAATTTCTCCCCTTGCCCTCTGATGTTCTCCTTTTCATGATAGTGTTAATTTCCTTTTCTTGCCCCTTTCTAGTTTGACCTCTTCTGTTGTGGGGCTTGATAGTGCTTTCAGCAGATCACTAGGCGGTTCCTGCCGGTACCCCCGGGGGTTGTTCTTCGTCCAGCGCCAGAGGTCGTCACAGGCGTCCTCAAGTGTCCGTTCAGCCTTCCAGCCAAGCTCCTTGTTTGCCAGGGACGGATCCGACGTCAGGTCGAGGACGTCTCCTGGACGTCGCGGAGCCACCTCATATGTCAGATCACGACCCACCGCGGCCGAGAAAGCACGGATCATCTCCAAAACAGTGCTGCCCTTGCCGGTCCCTAAATTCCAAGCCCGGACACCCGGGTGATAGGAACGCAAGTAGTTGAGAGCTTGAAGGTGGCCCGTAGCGAGGTCAAGGATATGGATGTAATCACGAATTGCGGTTCCATCGCGTGAGGTATAGTCTGGAAGCGGTTTAGAATGGTCCATCCATCGAATAACGGACAAAAAAAAAAGGGAGTCTGGCAAGGCAGGGGAAACGTTCTGGGGACGGAGACGGAAGCATCCACTCCAAAATACGACAATAACCAACAAGAGGCAGGTTTGCAATGGACATACCATCCCCAAATACAAGCAGTCTATCCCTCTGGCCAGTCGCGACCTGCGCCAACAATGGAAGCAAGTTGTACGGAACTCCCTGAGGATCTTCCCCCATAATTCCACTTGGATGGGCCCCGGCAGGGTTGAAGTAACGCAGGAGGGCACCATTCCACTTCTCAGCCTCGGCCACGTTTTCTGCTTTCGTCGCATTGTTTCGCTGCGCATTTATCACGTCTACAATGGCGGTCTCGATGGTGACCTTCGTGTTCCCGTAGGGGTTCGTTGGACCTAACGGACACGACTCTGGGATGGGAATCATGTTAGGGAAGCGGGTCGCATCACCGTACACGGTGGCCGAGCTAGAGAAGACGATGTTGGTGACATTATGGCGGACCATACAACGGAGTAGACAGATTGAGCCGTAGACGTTGACATGGTAGTAGTCCAACGGTCTTTCACCCGACTCCCCAACAGCCTGTCATTGCCACAGGAGACGTTAGCAACGCCAGATCATATTGTGAAAAGTACTAACCTTGAGGGCAGCAAAGTGGATGACACTGTCCAGATCGGGGTGGTCCTGAAAGACTTTGTCGAGCGCCTCCTCGTCGGTGATATCGATCTGAGCGAACTCTGGCCTCTTCCCGCAAATCAATTCGATGCGATTCAAGGATTCAACGGAGGAATTATACAGGTTATCTGCAACGACAACCTTGTAACCGGCTTCGAGCAGGGCCAAGGCCGTGAAAGACCCGATATAGCCCGTTCCGCTTTTGGCGGGGATGGCACGCACGCGTCAGCTTCCGGAATCTAAGACCCTACACCGTTGCCAAATGCAATTGCTTACCCAGTGACGAGAACTGATCCGGTAGGCATGTTTCTTCCCCCTGCTTTTGTTTTCTATTTTTCCCTTCTTTTATTATTAGTATTATTTTAGCTTGCGACGCTGTTCAATAACCCAAAGGTTAAAGTAAAGGGATGTGTCCTCTAAAAGGAAGAAGAAATGGGACAAAAAAAAAAGGGATGAAAGAGAGACAAGAAAGGGAGAAAAAAACAAACAAATGAAAATGAAAAAAAAATATATATTATTGACAAAAGCAAAAGCTGGGAAGGATAATGATCAAAGGATGGAGAGGACGATAGAGAGAGAGAGAGAGAGAGAAGAAGAAGAAAGGACGAAGAAAAAGAAAAACCCCCTGTAGTAGTACACGTATGTAGGTATGGATGTATGTATGGTAGGAGAAGAGTTGGATGGGAAGGGGCAGTAATAGTAATATAATAAGGCCGGGAAATGAAAAAGCTGATGAATAGTATTATAATTATATTATTAGAGATAACAGGGAAAGGGCCAACATCATGACCCACCACACAGCTTGTCAATAACTAGCAATGTTCTTTTAAGCTTGTGGACGAAAAAAAAAAGAGAAGGGAAAAGAAGAAGAAAAAGAGTTCAATATTACTAAACTATGAGTCTTATATATCATACATAAACCGTGGTAAGCATTAATAACAAAACTTGAATTGAATTGAAACGAAACAAATGAAACAACAATGAATGAAACCAACCTTCCTGTCAATCAAGTTGCAATATTATATAATAATAATAATGCAACAGGATCTGGTTGATGCGCAGCGGGTGGCGTGCAGCAAACCCGATAACTATGAGCGGTATTGTATCTTTATCTTTAATCTATTATGATATTACATAATTGATGTAGTTACGCGTATGTACCTATCATAGGTAGGTATGCGCGCGGGGTCACTAACCTAACCGGTAATTTTGTGGGTCTTTCTTAGCGCCGCCCCCCCAAAATTATTCTTATCATAAAGAGACTAATTACTTCCATGGCCTGTAATAATCGGAACATGGGGACGGTGGGGTATGATATGATAGGTACGAGTGCGAATATATAGCGTGGGAGAATACAGAACTACCCTGCGCGCATAGTAATCTGACCCTGCGCGTACATCAATAATAAAACCCTGTATATAATATATGATATACTGACAGTTATAAATAGTTACATCACAAATGTATATACATTACATATCATTATCATACTTTTAACGTTGTTCGACGCCGTTTTACGAGCTGTATTTTATTATGATAGTTATTGTATGCACTTATTGTAAGAAATTGTTGATAATGGATGATTACTCCACTATGACCCTGATCAATATTTAAAGGTTCGGGCAATGGACCAATGAACCATCTATCGAAAAGGCTCAACGGCCGGTGGTGGAACTTCTCGGACTTGGGAATTCCTGGGTTCCTTACACAAGTGAATAAAGCACAATACTCCGGCCTTCTCGCACATCATCCGCAGCTGCGCCAATCCTTCCATCGATGATACACCCGGTTTAGCCAGACCGCCATGACCTGCAGGTCGGGGGTCGCACTTCTCCAGACACCCAGGAACGCCGCCAGTTCTTCCAGTATGAGCTCTTCGTTTCAGCCTGCACAGAGAAGGGAATTTCCGCAGCGAGCCCAGCTGGCCGCTGACTGGCCATATGTCGAGGTCCTCGGTTTCCCCGGGGGCTTCGGAGTAAACGTCCAGGCCGAGGTCGAGCTCCCTTAGGGTTGATTGGACTTGTTGTAGAGCTGCCGTCAAGAGCGAGCAATCCTGCCATCTAAGTTCGTTAGACTAGTAGTAGACACAACCACTATGTAGGAAGATGAAGTTGACTCGCCGGAAAGCAGCCAGATCGCGCTTCTCGCGGAGCAGCCCATCCAACTCGTCGGAGGGGTCGATCTTCAGCTCATTCAACTCGTCGAAGGTGTCGGTCATCAGCTCATCCAACTCATCGAAGGGGTCAATCTTCAGCTCGTTGTTGGCGCGTGAAACCTTAGGTTTGGACTCGGGTGGTATTGAGAGACAGACAAGTCATTTTTTTGCAGAGGGAACCAGCCGAGAGCTTTCCCTGAGATATCGTTCGAGGATTGATCATCTTAGCTTTGGATGCAATCTGAGACGGAATATATATACTCAGACGGTTGGCGAGATGGCTCTTGTTCCAAAGGTAGAAAAAATATGCTGATTTTTACTATTCTTCTTTGAGTACTAGGGTGCCAAGTTGCGCCACGGCGGCGGACCGAGATAATATTACTATGTATGTATGTATACTTACTACTGTACCTCTAATAATAATGTATAGGGAAAATGTATCAATATGATATATATATATATTTCGGTCTCAACTGCATCATACCTAGTAGGATCTGAGAAAACTTCCAAGATTTCTTTTTATTATAGGTAGTGCGAAGTGCCTTGACGGCTGGTATTCAATAAACTCTGACTCCTGCTGCCGCACCTAAAGTGACACGGATCTATAATGACTCGTCTAATTAGATAGAGAAACAGATTCTTTTTATGTACTTCTCGCGCGAGTAATTTCTGCGTATAGGTGCATACATCAATCAATTCTGAATGAAATTAGCGGGGGTTGTCTCTATCAATTTTGGGGGGTGTATAAACTCCCGAATTAATCTTAATATCATACGCTCTGCTATTTAAGAATGGTCCACAACAGATTCGCCCCTTTTTCAATGGCTTCATGAGGACCTGGTTTTGTTGCTATGTACCTACTTGTCCATTTAGCACGCCAAATGCCACGAGAAATCTGGGAATATAGGAGGTACGGAGAGAATAAATCAGGGCCCAAATTGGTAATATATATACCTGGAAGAGAATCGGGGCTCAAGGCCCCACGGTACACAGCCTTTTCAAATCGCTGCGTCATAGTCGTAATAGCATTTGAATTTGAACATGGTCCTCTCGACTGCCTTCACGCCCCATCATGCAATTAAGCCTCCAAGGTCGCTCACGGGCAGTCTCTCTCCCTGGCCATACCCTTCCTCAAAACCCACAAGTCAATTTTCAGGACTCGAAAACGGTTCCCTATTTCGGCATATACGAACTCAGGACACCATGACCAGCCCCTCTCGAATAAAATTTGTTAAATCGTAGGAAGCGAGAATATCTTAGATGGACAGACAAATCATGGCTATTTTTAATAGAGTAGGTCGACATCAAGTCCGATAGCGCGCATGAAGAGGTTTACATTTCCCAGCCGCTGGCTAGCCATGTCAGCGGGCAGCGTCTTACTTTGTGCCACGGTTTCCATCACCCGGTCCCTGGGAGAAGAGAAGGGTTGTGTCAGCCATGCCTCCAAACGGAACGTTATCCTCAGTATGCGCCCTGCAAAGAATGTACTTACTTCACTGCGATGACCAGACGTTGCTGCTGCTCTGGATTCGCACCAATACCCACCGCAGCAAGAAACTGCCATGCATAAATGTCATCGCCGCTGTTGATTGAGCTAGGGAAGATGTTGCCGAGGATAGGTTCTAAGGAGTCGAAGAGAATGTCAAACTTCTCACACCACTGAAGCCAGTCCCGTTCATCGGCCTGCTCAGCATCCTTGACAATTTCGGCACGGCTGAGCAGCATCGTCAAGATGCCAAGGCCGACCTTGGTTCTGGCCACCGATTGCACATGCGTTTGAGCCAGAACAAGACCTAAAAGGCCAATGATAATGTTGAATGGCGCTTCATTTACATATCCAAGGAGGCTGGGCATAACGGTCTGAGAAAAGAGCTCGATCTCCTCCCTCACTGCGACAGGCGGCTGGTTCTCTCCGGACTGAAGCTGGCCTCTTCGAACAACATCGAGAGCATCTAGATGCACCACGATTATCGTAAGGATGGTAACCCGCTGTTCCTGGTCAATTTGGCGGAAAATACGAGGGATAGCTTTCTTTCCTTTCGGATATGATAGAAGCGCAATGAATGGATGTGGTATCGTTGACCCCGGCACGATGGGCTCCAGAACCTTAAGCTCATACCACAGTTTCTGGTTGAATGATTGCATTCTTTGTCGCCATTCCAGGTGCCTCTGTAGAGCTTCCAGATCATGCTCTTCCGGAGCAGATGGCATTGTACGTTCCATGTCTTCCATCTTCATCAGTGTCCCGTAAACGCTTTCGATGTTAGTTAAGATAGATTTCCGATCACTGGGGCTAAGCTCAGTATTTGCTATCCTTTTCGTAGATTTGATCCCATCTGAGCTCTCTGGACGTTTGATGTTCAACATAGGTTTGGGGGTTTTGGCGTTGCTAAACGAAATCTTGCCCAGACTGCCTTCAATGATTAGTTGCTTGTTCTTCGGCTTCAGCTTTGCCGCCTCAACTGCGCGCTGAACCTGCTGCTGCATCCGCTGCATGTGGTTGTCCGCACTTTGGAACTGCCTTCGACTACCGTGGCTGCCGACACTTCTGCCCGTTTGGAACAGATAAGTCTGGGCAAAATGGCCCAGGGGCTGACGAGGATGCTGTCGCGGAGCGCCTCTTATTTGGCTATAAACTTGGTAGTAGAAATCTTCGGACAGGACGGCCTCAGGATCCGGGTCTGTGATGTTCCCAGTGGCAGCTACGAGCTGCTGGAGCTGAATACGTGTGATGAAATTCTTGTCCTGTGGAGTCATCAAACCGTTTCCCTTGGAAAGCAGGAAGATCTTGTGATTTCGCTTAGCACGCTTGGCTTCTTCGGCCATATAAATCGCACGTTGCCCCTCCGTGAGATTCACAAGAGGTTGTGAACTAGATACTGAAGGTACCCCATGGGATCTAATTTGGGGCTGCTGTGGCTGCCGCTGTGCTGAGGGGCCAGGGTAGCGTTGATGAGGGGGCAACTGTGGTGTTCGATTTGGATTCTGCAGGACCTGTACTGGAGCTGGAGACGGAGCAACAGGCGGTGGATGATATATTTCAGGTGGAGCCCGAGGAGGCCGCTGCAATACTTGAGGTGGTGGAATACCTCTTCCAAACTGGGCGTGCTGTTCTAGGTAAAGCAGTTCCTGCGGTAACGGATTATGGCTTTCGGGAACCGAGGGCACCTGTTGAGGGGGTTGGGCAGGTCGAGTTGCCTCACTGAAAGGCAGAGGAGGAGACACTACTGGCTCCGTATGAACTGGTCGCTGGCTCTGAGCACGTATCTGGGCTTCAACCTCTTCAAGGCTCAGCATCTTCATCTTTCTAGCCGGCGCCGCAGATGGCGCTGTAGATGGCGCTGCAGATGGCGCTGCAGATGGCGCTGCGGGTGGCACTGTAGATGGCACTGTAGATGGCGCTGCAGATGGCGCTGCAGATGGCGCCGCAGATGGCGCTGCAGATGGTGCTGCAGATGGCGCCACAGGCGGTGCTGCAGGCGGCGAGGCAGGCAACACTGCAGCCTCTGCAACCGGCTTTACCTTCTGAGTTGTAGTTCCCCATACGCTTGACTTCGCTTGTATTTCGGGTATGAACCCAGGGTCCTTGTATCTTTCATAGCCCGTTTTCTTTTGCTTTTGCGTGGTGGTGGCCGTCGACGATGATGAGGCATCTGGGGCACCGCCAGTGGCCAGTGAAATAGACGGTTTGGTGTGCTGTAGATTATATCGTACCTGCTCTTCGTTGATCACATCCGATATCTGGGCTGTCTTGCCAAAGAAGTCGAAATCCTTGCCCACAGCATCACCTCCGCCGAAAGTATCTTGGTTGAACGCATCCTGGTCATCATCCAGCTGGTCACCCAACCCATCGTAGGTGTCTTCGAAATCAATTCTGAACAGTGGTCAGAATACGTTTGCACGCCTTTCTAACCCTGAATAAAACTTACGCATCGTTATCACCATCGTGCAATCCTTCAGCTCTAGCGCGTGCGACCTCGGCGAAGGGGTCTGGATTTTCAAAGATGCCTCGAGAGACTCGGGACGGACGGTCCTTCGGCAGCGTGGTGTCGAAACCAAAGAACGACATGTCGAGCTGGCAAAGAAAGAGAAGAAAATGAAAATGAAAAGAAAAGAAAAGAAAAGAGAAGAGACCGGTTCAACAGCCAACACAGTCACCGCACCATGTGGGATTGTGAGGCGGACATTGGTGCTTATCTGATATTTTATTTGCGTTGCATGTTGGGCAATTTGTGGCACTAGCGCGGGACTCGAGCTCGGACCTTTCCAGATCTTATCATCATTGGTCCCGACTCCCTAGGCTCCTACATAGTACAACCTCTAATATAAAGAAAGCTTTGACCAAGTGCTGTGGCTTTTGTGACGGATGACGGCTGGATTTAATTTTCAACTGGAATGTATATTATACTACGGGGCATGTATACAGATTGGCTGATGATTAGTATAGCATATGCGGCCTTACAGAATCCCAGGGATCAAAGGAACTTACTTTCTTCGCTTCCAAGACCTCATCAGAGTCCAGACATCTGTTCTGTTTCGTCCTGTGAACGAAAGGGGTCTTTAAACAACCCCAATACAGCAACAATCAATCAGAATAGGCTACAAATTTCTTTACCCGGAAACCTACGCACGCAACCAGGACCCTAGAAGAAGCTTGACTGGAAATTTGCTGGAAAAGATAAAGCGAAAAGAAAGAAAAGACTTGACGGAGAGCTTTGACGTCGAGAGGTAATCTCATCTATCCGACTCTGCGCGGTCGCTTTGCCGTCGCTAAAAACAGCCCGATTGAAAGAAAATGTAACCTCGAAGCAGCAAGGGTGTAAGGCAGTTATGCTCCTTTCGGTTCACTCTAGTTGCAGGAACAGAGTTTAGCAGATTGGGATGCCATCGGATAGGACTTTAAAGAACTTGGACAGATTTGCCGATTGATATTTGTAAGACTTTAGCAATAGAGACCTGCGTGATCCAGAATCACCAATCCTCCGGTTGCGAAAAGGAGCAGTATCGGCATTTCTGCCCTTTGTCTGGACCATAATGATTTTCACAGCAGATTTGTCATTGGTCAAAATGTCCCTATAAACCCGACGCAGATGTTATAACCCGGTTGACAAAGCCTAATATGTAGCATAGAACAAACAGCAATTTAAGATTGATGGAACAACATTAATTTGTAATTTTCTATGAACCTGTTGGCAGTGTCTTCATCCTCTTCCACAATTCCTGCCACCGTCTTCTCGAATTCACCACTTTCCTCACTTGACGTTGACCACCTCTCCCGCAGAAGAAAAGCCATTGTTTGTTTTTTGAATTAGTTCATCACAGACCAGAGCATTCCGGCCAGATCTCAAGATCTCCTGCCGTGAAGATGACATCCACTTGTGGGGGCACGGGTTGTCGGAGAAGCAGTTCGGAAAACTCCAAAGTTAGGGCCCCCGTGTGTAGGTCGGGGCCGCAGGCGGAGAGGGATTCTTGGTGACTCTAACCTGCTGAACCATGGTGGGAAATTGTAAAACTCCAAGCGAACCCGAGTACTTTCTAAAAAATATTTTGCGTCCAAAAAAGCGCGCCGAAGCAAGACCACAGCTATGAAGACAGCGAGGGTCACAATCAAAGCCACGAATTGCCCTCTGAAAATTATATACGCCCATTAAGTTCGACGCGTAGAGCCTCCCATGAACACTGGGGTCCCATTTCCGAGGCTGTAGGCACCGCTAGGGTTGCAGGCAACGTCCTGTCACGATTCTGAAGTCACTGTAAGGTTAGTAGAGTAGTAGAATGAGTCGGGGATAGAAGGACTTCCTTTACTTTATCCCACCGCGTAGCAGGCTAGTGGAATCGATGGATACCTTTGCCAAAGCCGGTTTTTAGTAAAGTATCACCTTAAGCATCGAAGGCTTCCAATAATATGTAACTTCCGCACACTCGCAGTGACAAATCCTTCCGCCGCACCACGCATCTTCCATCCATATTCAATCCCAACGAACGGGCACGATTCAGTTAGTTCCGCTGTCTAAGCTCGAGGAGCAAGCGGTACAGATTATCTGTATGCACGGTGTAACGGGTTAAGCAGTTGACGATGGCAAAGGATACCAAAGACCATCGTGTTCGATAAAGGGAGGGAATGCAGTGCAGGTTATGAATATTCTGTCCTGCTGGCCTCTATCATAGTACATTGAAGCGTTCCATTCGTGGAGTCAGCTCAGGATATTAGGGATACATTTACTCGACGTCGAGAGAGTGGTGCTGTACGGCCTGTGAATCACCATGGACTTGCAAGTGTTTGATGCAACGAATATTTGTTCATGTGACTGGTCGCAATGGTGATGCGATCGTCTTCTTTAATTTTATACTATGGAGAGGATAAGTGTGCTTTTGCCGGCATGCAAAAGAAAAGAGAGAGGGAAGAGAGGTCGTAACAAGCCTGTTCGTGGCAAGACAACGAATAGTTCAAGAGGAAGTGATATAAAATCTTGAATATCACTTCCTCTCTCGGGAGTCGGGCATTAGGCTGTGGTGTGCAAAGTGTCCCATGCTTTACTGCGTCGACATATCCTCCCTGCCAATAAGCAGAGCAATTATCTAGCGAGTATATATGTATATTAATATCTTCCATACTCGTTTCCGAGCTTGACAAGGACCACTATCATGGTCCGAAAAGCAGGAATCTTTCCAAGTTAACGCGCTTCACTATCATGCTGCGTTGATGGAGCGCCTGGGTTGATTAATAGTTGGTTAGTACTTTATAAAACCCAATTTCACGGAGAGAGAGAAACCAATGATCTTATTAGTTGTTGATAACGACCGAATACGGCCCTACACACAAAAGACATGTGCGCAGAGAATAGTTCTTACCACGCAGAGAACATAAATGCTATATCCATTAAGTCCATTAAGGGAACCGGATCAGCATCAGAATGTAACTTACCTAAAGAAGCGAATAAATTGTCCAGATTTGTCTGCGTTTATATTCATTATTGGAAGGAAGAAATTCGCCGTACAGTAAAGTAGAGGGTCTATTTTAGTACTAGTAGATATGTTAGTAGTGGTCGTAATGTATGAAGCTTGCACTTTTGCAAGATTGGAAATAGTTCATTTATTTTTATTACTTGTTTGACCACTAAAAAAAAGGAGATCAGCACCTCATACTGCAATACAATATGAAATACCAATAGATCGACATGCATGTACGCGGCCCTAGACATGGTTTCAAGGGGTAGGCACATACATGTATGAATGTTTTTCAATAGACAGAATCTCTACACCAATCAGAAGCAGCAACCTTTTAAGTTTGAAGACTCGACAAAGAGCCAAGTTGATACGCCTCCATCACTTAACTTTATAAGGAAAGGTGTGCCCAGCGGGTATCGGATAGACTGGCTTACCTATTACATCAGGTCGGGCCTCTGCAAGCTAGCACAGCAACAAAGACTCGCACTTGTAAGATTGGATCATAGACGACATTACAGGCAGGGATCCACATTCTCACAGCCTATAATTCATCACAAAAGTACCTAGGTAGATCAAGCCTGAAGACGATACAAATATTACTAAATAGGCATTAGTGGCTTTGTCTGCTATTAGCAGAATTTATGTAGTAAGTAAAAGTACACAAATGGTTGTTATTTTCTTCAGAATTATGTCCATGTGATTTATTCTGAATGTCATTGTTACTAGCCTAGGAGACTAGTAATTGTTACTGTATGAACATTACATGGTATTACGAGTAGTGCGAAAGCCCTGTCTTCAAAATCAACTAAAATCAACAGCCACGGTTACAGCCTCTTCATTCAGGTTGCCTCTTCATGGCGACTTCGAACCACTTAACATAGTAATATTTGCTTGCAACGCGCACACTTGTCTTTTCTCAGTTGCTTCGCTTATTATTTTCTTCTTTTGGCCGTCGGTTGTCCTTTCTTGCCTCCACTTCATGATCTAATGGCCGCCGAATAAAGGGCTTCCTGGGGCTTTGGAAAATATATCCACTGAGTTCTGGCAGCTCATCTTTGATCCGGGTTACTGTCTGAATATCCTAAAGATATGCCACAAGTCCTTCCTTGTTAACGGTTTCCGCTTAAAGTCTTTCCCAATTTGTTCGCCTCTCGATCTCCGGCAAGCGCAGACGATAAGTCCTCCTGGACACGTCTGCAATCTGTCCTGTGCATCCCTAAGGACCCAGAACAGCCATGTCATCTGGGTTAGGGAGACCGGTGCGATACGTTCTGTTTGCTATTTTTGTGAGTTATAAGTTTTGACATGGTATTGTGGGCCTGCGAATCACCGACAACTGACTGATTGAAGGCAATAACAGCATGGATGTTCCTCTCTAGCTCTTCAATTCCACTCCCTGATTCACCGCGCACCGATACGAAATTGCCACCTGCCATAGTGAAGGAGCCCGCCACAGTAAAGGAACCTACCGGTCCAATCGAGAAGTCCAACCAGAATGAAACTCCCTTGTCAAAAGTTGACCCTGTGGAGCCCTCGCACAAAGATACTCCAGCCCCTGCAAGCAAGCTTGTGAACGCGACCTTCGTCACGTTGGCGAGAAATTCGGATATTTGGGAAATGGTAAAATCGATCCGACATGTGGAGGACCGTTTCAATCGAAACTACCACTATGATTGGGTCTTCTTGAATGATCAGCCATTCGATGATACCTTCAAGAAAGTTACGACCGCTCTTGTGTCAGGCAAGACACACTACGGTGTAATTCCGGGGGAACAGTGGGGCTTTCCTGAATGGATCGACCAAGAAAAGGCGAAGAAAGTGCGAGAATCCATGGCGGAACACAAAATAATCTATGGCGACTCGATCAGCTACAGGCACATGTGTCGCTATGAATCGGGTTTCTTCTTCCGTCATGAGCTGTTGCAGCAGTTCGAATACTACTGGCGAGTCGAGCCGAGCATCGAGCTCTATTGTGATATCGGGTTTGATCCATTCAGGTTGATGAAAGATCAAAAGAAGAAATATGGCTTTGTGGTTAGCTTATATGAGTATTACGAGACTATCCCAACATTGTGGGATAGCGTCTTGAAATTCATGGAAACCCACCCGGAACATATTGCCGAGGATAACTCAATGGGATTTGTGAGTGATGATGGCGGTAAAACTTATAACAAGTGTCACTTCGTAAGCACAGACAGAGAAACTCGGAAGGAGCCGTATCAACTGACAGTTCCTAGTGGTCCAATTTTGAAATCGGTAACCTTGACTGGTTGAGGTCGCAGGCATACATCGATTATTTCACTGCACTGGATCAAGACGGCGGCTTCTTCTATGAGCGATGGGGTGATGCTCCGGTTCACTCGATTGCGGCCGCTCTCATGCTTAAGAAAGAAGAGATTCACTTCTTTAATGAAGTTGGCTACTACCATGTCCCATTTACGCACTGTCCAACTGGTGAAAAGCTTCGGTTGGATCTTAAGTGTTCCTGTAATCCTTCGGAGAATTTCGACTGGAATGGTTATTCATGTCAGTATATTTCGCCAGCTCATACAAGGTAGATCTACTAATCAGCATGGTTCCATAGGCACATCCCGATTTTTCGAAATTAACAACAGGGAGAAACCAGAGGGACATGAGAAGGAGCAGGGTTAGAAATCCTAGAGGCTGGTAACTGATCACCGTAATCATTTGTGTTTTCTTTCATTGTGAGGTTTCTGCATGTGGAAGCTGTGACTCATCCCGGAAATCTAGAAGGATATTTTGATATAATCGGCTTAACCAACTCCAGGGACCTAGTATATAACAAAGGTCCCTTACACAACGGCCTCATCCCCTTGTGAGAGCAACTCAGCTTGTACCTTTTCCTACTTTTCTACCTATCTACTTTTTCTGGTTTCTTTCGGAAGTGGTATCATTTCAGTGTATTTGGGGTACATACGGCGTTCGTCTTGAGATATTAATGATGAATGACAATCCAACCCTTCCAGTGGTAAAGTACATGTGACAACAAAGAGTCGCAAAAGGCTTTTATTAACCTCTGGTCTAAATATCATAGCAAAATTGTCATAAGACATAGTTCGTCGGGCTGGATAACCGGGCATTCCAACGGAGCGGATTCCCATGACAACAAATCCTATCTTAGAAGCATTTGTCATCGAACCGGACCTTTGCATACCTGAGTGTTTCCATCTATTTGAGCAGTTAGCTCATAGCGGCTGCTTCCATTGCGGACTCTATGGTCAGACTCTGGCTAAGAAACTGATAAAAGGTAACTTGGCTGCTTTCTTTAAATGTAATTGGCATGCCTGTTCTGCATATTCATTTCAATCCTTCTTAGGCTTCTTGGTTCCATATTTGGAGCGGCTAGTCAATCTATTTGCAACACCGCCCTATTTTATTGATAGTTAGTTACAACAGGATCATCACTAGATGTGCAATCAAACCTATTGCCGCAGACGGGGACATACCAGGTCCAATGCGCCCCGGACAAGGTGATATTTCACACCAGGACAGTCCTGTGCTCGACCACCACGGACTAGAACAACACTATGCTGTTGGACATTATGGCCTGTAGGAAGAAAAATGACTGTTAGTAAAGTCTCCTCCGGATTGATGTGGGGGACTGTCCACAAATCAAAGAATAAATGACGCACCTTCGCCGGGAATATATGCCGTCACAACCCTCCCACTGCTCAATCGAACCCTCGCTATCTTTCGCTCCCCAGAATTTGGCTTCTTAGGCTTGGTGATTCCGGTCTTCAAACACACTCCCTTCATCTCTGGCCTGTTGACCAGCGCGGGGGATCGCGGTCTCCGAGCTCGCTGTTCCTTCCGGCATCCTCGCCGGACCTGATTGTAGGTCGCCTGACTTTGGACTGTGCTTGAAAATCCACGCGCTGCAAGTATGCCAAGAGATGACATACACAGGACAGGTGTGAAATGGCCAAATCGGGAGGGAAGTTTCGAGGAGGAGAAGGCTGATAGCGACGACTTTGGGTGATGGACGACTACCCGGAAGCCATGACGGAGTGTCATTGAGGAGAACATTGCCGACATGGCGAATGGCAACGACGTATTGCAGATAGAAAATAAACGACCTACCAAGGTATGATACTTAACCTAAAGTTACCTAGTACCAGAACGGCTTTAGCTTCACCCCTCGCTTAGCTAGTGCGCGCACAGATGCCGCGGTTCTTGGGGAAAGCACCAAGCCTCAGTCGGAGTCAGAATAGGGCAATGCCAAGAAGCGATGGACAGCGCTCAGAGATTTACTACCCCAGATCAGGTCTGGAGGCAAGTAGAGATCTGTCTCATTGTTCTTTCCCAAGCTAATATTCTTATTATCTTGATAGAAACACCCTAAAGCTGGACGATGGAAGGCTGCTCGAACACGGAGACCTTTTTACTGAGCTCCTTCTCAACGCGGTCGCTAATGGTAGATATGCCGAGGATTTGCAGAACTATCACGGCGAGAATCGAAATTGTCAAAGTTATCGAGAACGGTATATCGACCCCCTATTTGAAATAATCCTCCATAGAATCAGGATTCAGGAACTTCGCTGTTATCGCCTGCGGATGGCTCGACTATTCCAGTATTGCCTGAGTCGTCGTCAACTGGAGAAGACGTGTTGCTCCAGAACTACCTACCTATTCCAGCTAGAAAGAAGAGATCAGGTGCGGGGGTGGATTACTAAAGCCGTGGCCGTCTTGAAAAGAGAGACAATTGGTTTGTTGTGGGCTCGTGGCTCGCTCATCCAATCCATCCAATATATGAGAAACGAGGTCCGAAACGTCTCACGCCAATCAGCCTCGGGAGATTACAACTCCATCCGCCTCGAAGTACCCAACAAACATTTCATATAGGGAGACGTATGCAGGGGTATGGCATCGATAGGGTTAGGGTATGTAGGCCTACACAGCCTTCTCCACGAGTTCCGGCGGCGGGGCGTTACGCATACTATACTCCCTTTTCGTAACCGCTTGGACGGAGGGCCCGGGGGCAACCTCGGGCACAATGATGAACAGCACATCATACAATGACATTGTGTGCTCTTTTCCGATGACATGAGGATACGTGGGCAAGTCACCGAGAGATTCTATTAATCGATGCTGTCTGATGAATCGATTTCGTATGCCGCTTTTCCAATTCAGTGGGAGTGTCAAATCTTCAGGCAAATATTAACATCGCCTTCTGTTTTCTTAATTCAGAAGATCAGAACGCCTATCTAGGCATGGGCAATTCAATGCTTATCAAATCTAGAGGCGGCTAGTCGCCGCAGGTCATTGTTACCGGCAATGAAGCATTGAAGATGGACCAAAGAACGCCCGCGACACTGTTTCCCGAGGCAAAACAGCTACTAATTATGTACCTGGCACATTGACAAAAAGGTGCTACGTCACGCTAAAACTGGTACATAATAACTATGACAGAGGAACGCTGCAAGCTCTGGTAGTCTGTAGAAGCACTATAGCGACCTCAGAGCAAGTGGAGTGGAAAAACGAGAACGACCTCATGCTGGTTTTCCAGCCCACGGTGTCCGGCCCAAGGTTAACACATTGGAAAGGGGAATCGACTCTCCTCAACAAAAAATGAAAAATCACGAATCTACGAGGACTGGAGCAATCCGAAAACAGTTAACAATGACAACTCGCCAAACCTTATGTTCGATTTCTACATTATTGAAATCCAACATCCTCTACGCTACACTACAAGGAAAAGCGAATTTGCAATTATGGGCCGATCTGGATACGATACACTCGATAATCTAAATTGCTCTAACCTAACTGTGCAAGTGAATTACTTTAATAATTTAACCTTCAAATAATTACAGTGTGTGATATGCCAAGGGATTTTATGTGTTCATGATAACCAAAATGGTCCACTGGAATATCAGTAAGACGATTCTGCTCTAGCTTTATGGTATTCAGCCTAACTAACTATTAATCAATCTTAAATAGATAAAACTCAAGTCCAAATCTCTGCCGGCGACTCCTTTGACTCGATGAATCGTCGAGGAGATTAACCCAGTCGCAGAGAGCGGGTCGCTGTACAGTCCTCTGGCTCTCCTGTCGAGGTCTCGAAATATATGTGTTTTCCTGAGGTTGCAGCTTTCCCCAGTGTGAACCATTATATGTTCGTGGTCTAGCAATATCTTCCCTAGTTTTGTGCGTCTTGTGCGGAGGCGCCTTAGAGAGAGCATTAGTTAGCTAATATTGCAGCGATGCTTGTTTCATGGGCCACAAACTTTATCGGGACACTCTAATGAATATTCTCTTACCTGATACCGATCACACCGTAATCCATTACGTGGCCCACCCGGAAATTTCGCTTGGGGAAACATGCGTCTATGGTAATACCAAGGATGGGGAGATCCAAAGAGACGCCCGCACGGATCAGAATCCTGGCTAAGGATAGAATAACCTCGAGGATGAAGGGTTCTCACCCTCTATTTAGCACAAATCTATTGCAAACAAGGACAATAGCTCGCATAGGACTCTTAACTGATACTGCCTACTGCTTACATGTCAACCCCACTTCACCTCTAATGGTAATGACTATCCAAACCCTCGGGCGTGAACAATAGCTAACTTTCTTCCCAATCACGGTTCGGAACCTGCCTTAGTGCGCAAGCCGATAATGATCGATCTCGATCCCCGCATGAAGTAGGTATGTACACAATGTACATACTTCCCAACCTCATCAATTCTTGCTACATAGTATGGAGGACTGCCGTCCGTCTCCATTGATATGAACCTTTCAAAAAACTTTATTTTACTTACTCCGTTTCATCATCCATAAACCCCTAAATATTTTCTTTCACCATTTCTTCACAATGGCGACCACTAACAACTTCACCAATATCCACATCCGTGACTTTGTTTAAGAGATTCACCATGATCCCACCATTAACAACTTCACCAATATCCACATCCGTGACTTTGTTCAAGAGATTCACCACCGCCCTGGTTTTCAAGCAGGAACGGCCTCAGCGGATGTGAACGTGATGATAACCGAGGATATTCACAGTTGCATTTGATTCTATGTTTTTTTTACCTATGTGAGACTATATGTACATACATATCAAGCATAAATAAGAGGTCAATGCCCTCACTAGATAATAGATTGAGAAAAAGAGCGAGCATGCCTTTTCTTCCGGTTTCTATCCGGACCTACCTTTCCTCCTTTGTTCAACACGTTTGTTTACCAACAGCTTTAGACGCGAATCCGCCCGTGGTATGGCCCGCAAATCGATTCCAATATGATTTTTTTAACTTCTCCTGATTCTTTTCGAATTCGCCGATGATATGACATATGAGATGATCAAAGAGAAGACTGTACTCTATCAATGACTTCAGGGCGTAGTGATTGGTTGGGAGAAGTGCCAGCGTATGTACAATTATCATGTATAATAAGTGTGTATGCACTCCAAGGAGACGCTGACCAGCCTTCAGCCTTCAGGGAGCCGGTGTCTGATGTTCTACGTGCAGGTCACAACGACAGAGTACGACCGTCCGTTGGTGTGTGCTTAGGCAGTCATATAAGGGAAGACGATGGAGGCACGCTGCCTTCCATCCCGTGGGCCTCCGAAGACTCTGCGTGAAAAGCAAATACGAGTACATGCTGGCTCTCCAGCTCATAGCCAGCCGCCAGCTGCTGTACTTCCCTCAATATCGAGTTGGTGCGCAAAAGTCGAAGGAAGACTGCCATTTTGCGTCAGTCCGCAGATCGTGCTGCTGACGACTCCTTCCGTGTTTAGGATGAAAGCCTTTCGAGGTAGGCATGAACTGGGTGAGGAGGATAGGAGGATGGCCCGCTTTAAAATATCAGATGAGGGATTTCTATCTTCGTGCGAACTGATAAATTATTTATCTGCCCGACGTACGCTGACATGCGTAACAAAGTGCTCTGGGATGACAGCCAGGCGAACACGAATCCGGTAGCTAGGTAGTGATCCCATTATAATCAATCACCTCGCCCCCCCCCCCCCCGCCTGTCCCCCGTCTTCCGGCAAGCCGCCGGCAGNNCGCCCCCCCCCCCCTCGGCTGTCCAATTCATGCCCAGGACCCGACTCCTATTCTACACAGATCCCCCCATGCTCCTTGTCCATCGGGGCAGCGAGCCAACTGTCTTTCTTTTAACGCAGAATCCAGGTCTTTCTAAACTCTGTTCCTGTATTATGGGTTCTTCACTTCGTTGATGGCAGCTCGCCCTCTAGGACCTAGCTATAGGTAAAAGTGAAGGCTAATAATAAACATTCACTAAAAGCCCACTCACTACCTATGTAGGTAGGTAATCACTAGGCTCTGCCCTTATAAGGGCTCCTTCCGTCCTTCCCCTTTGTCTTTCTCTTTCTCCCTTTCTTTCCCTGTCATATGTTTTAGTTTTCTGTCTATGAGCTACCCAATCTTATTAATAATCATTCTTGGATGGGGAAGGGGGCCCACGACTCAAACGGAACCGACAGCTATGCTAAATTGCGAGCTACCTGTGAATTAATGAAGATACTATTCATTCTTTCTTTCTAGTCCCAAAAAATTGGGAATTCGATTAGCAGCGGGCCAGCCATCCAAGCCGATTTATTATTATATTTAATGACGGCGGTTCTCGTCAACGATCCCCCATTCCCTCAACGAGCCATACAAGGGGCGACAGGCCGACAGTGCCTCTCGTCGTAGGTATCTGCGAGGTAGATATTGCCAACCTCGACGCCGTCCAGGGGCCGGGCTAAAGACTGGATGGGAGATGGGCTTTAATTTGGGCGTGGTCCGCACCACATCGGAGCAACCGGCCCCAAAATACTTTGGGAGATATTTACATATGTATATATGATAGAAATATTTCATAAGGCGATGGATGCTTACCAGAATATGCAGAAACCGACACCATACCCACTTCGTGGATACATACCTCGAGGTCCACCGTCGCAGGTGAAGATTCACCTCGGCTGAGGTGGAATGATAAGGAAAAGATCATAAGTCGAGAATTGCTCAAGAAACTGATCTGGAAATTGTCAAAGAAAAAAGGTTGTTACTAGCACCCCATTTTTCACGCAGCGATGTATGCTTACAGCTTACCGGCTTTCGTGGAAGCTTTTCATCTCCCCAGTCTCCCCCAAACTGTCTGCTTTCTCCCGGTTCTTTTACGTGGCTTCCCGTTTTCTTTTGCACGTCGACCAGACTCGTTTATTTCCGCAGACGCTATACCCATCCTCGGGGAAGAGCAAGCACGCCGGCTGACTCGATCGCGATCCTGGTTGCAGGAGGGTACGTCGGACGTTGTTCGGCCTCCCGATTTCGCTCGTTCGACTCTTACCGCTCGCCTTGGCGCTCGCAGGCAGCGGTTGCTGTTATCGACGCGACGTTGGCGAAACCTGCACTCTTAAAAAGGCAGTAGGCGAAAACAAAGCGAAGTCAGTGAAACAGGTCTATCAGCTCTCCCGCAAGAAAGCAACCTCCAGTAAATGGCTCGAGCCATCTCTTCTGGAATATTAACGCTCGATTCCATAGATTCAATCAACCATCTTCAACAGTTCGTTCTAGAAGGGGGAAGTAACTTTCTTACTGCATGGCAAATGCTACTGTCCGAGACAAACTAGGTGGCGTGCATCGGATTTTTACAGTGACAGATTGTAGACGGCGGTGACAGCACGGTGTTTAAAGTAAAACGGTGACAAACTTTTGACGGTAACTGGAGTTGCTACGGTGACTAGCTGTTACCGTGGCACACCGGTGCGGCTCGGTAACCAATCCGGTATCAGTAACGACACGGTAGGGATCAACCATAGTTGGTCCGCTAGGTAACCTCTGCTACATACATTAGTCTCAGTCCTCAGACCCTAGCGTAGTCTCGGCTACTGCTACATATGCGGCGAGAATCAGCGTACCCGAAGCGGAAGTCTACCAGTTTCAAGGTGACTGTGCGCAAT